>JANSTX010022562.1:0-15738 GCA_027564355.1 Penthetria funebris
CATGAATGAAAATGGAAAATTTCGGGAAAAAGAAAATCATCTACACACCCTCATGTTGAATACATTTTTTTTAAAACCAAAATGATCGATTAATAATATAGAAGAAGAAGATATATTGTGCACTTAAAAACGTGGCATATTTTACAGTTCTTAATTCATACCAATTTCATAATTAAATGTGTAATAATGTGCAATAAAGGCAAATTCAAATCGTTTTTGTTTCCCCCCTTTTTGTTCTTCTTTTTCCCTACCTTGTTCCTTTTACAGGATCAATCCGTTTATTAATCTATTCAACTTTCAAATTCTTTTTGAACAATCGATAACGAAGTATAGCTTGCGGGTGGCCACATTTTCTTGATTAATTCCAATATTTAAATTAGTATACTGTGAGTTTCCGGTTTACGCATTACGTGACCAGCATCGACAAAAAATATTGTACATAAACGCAATCCTGACATATCTAAGTAATCTATCCCTTCTCAAGATCTATGAATGTCATGTGGATGTATTTCTTATTACGTCTATAATTTTCAATTATTAAACGAATTGTTTGTATTTTGTTGACCTGCCTTTGACGAACCCGCTGATTTTTTGAAATAAGATCACAAAGTTTTGTGTCAAAGAATTTTCCTCATATATTTTTAAAGTGTATGAAGTACAATAAGTTTCATTACTCTGCAGTGATCAGGAATAGCCTCATCTATATGATCTCATTTAATTACTTTGTCAACCATATTGAAAACCAATATCATACAGATGTACAAAAGTTCTGATCGGATGTCAACTGGACGAAATGTCTTATTTCGCTTTTCAATACATTTTCATTTGCCTGTAGAATATGTCGATTAAGTGCCACTTATTATTTACTATTTCTTGCAATCTTTAAAATATTTCAAATTGAGTCTGTGTTATAATATAAAATCAATCTGAAATGAATGTTTACTATTGTTTACTACATGCTGATGTTTCATTTTTTTTTTTTTTGGCAAAACTGTGTGCTTACAATTGGCCAAATTATAAACCACTGTCAATTGTAAAATGTCATCAATATGTGAATAAATATTGCCAAAACTATGGCTACGATGAGAAACATATTTTTTTTACTTTTTTTGACTACATGTTCATTTAGACCACACATAACGTGCCTGATGATTTCATTTAATAACAATTCCAAAGTTTTCTAAAATTCCTATTTTTGAAGTATATATATTCAACATATTAAAACCACTTATATTTAATTTTTTGTATGCAAGATACCTTGATATTTCTTCTACTTAATACCTCTGTTAGCTATGGGTGCTGTGTATGATTAAGCAACCAACGTTCCTAGTACCTATACTCTCAAGTTTTTACATTCTTAATTAAATTCACTTTTGATACATCCCATTCGGAGATCTATATGTTGGAGTAGTTTACACCCGGAACTTTTTACCAAAATAGAACTCACTGCATATTTCATCAAGATATACATAATAAACCAATAGTAAATAATCTCAATTCTTTATTCTTTATTCTATCTAGATTTTTTTTACTATAAACGGCCACCTTAATGCCATTAACCCAACAAAGTAGACAGTTTGGAATAGTTGATTAATTCCGGCAATCTTCACCATTCTCAATTTTATAGCTTATCCCATGGGTAACTCGCAGTCCAAAATATTTTTATTTATATTATATTAATTTTAAATTACACAAAAATTGTAACCCATTTTCTTTGATTAAATTTGAACTGCGTTGGTCTCCATTTGCCAATTTATTAAAATCCTCCATCAAAAATATATAAATGGTTTAATTTGTACTGGCGAAACACAGTTTTTTGTCAACATATTATAGCATGATGTTTGTCTCTGATAAAAACTGATAAGATCTTCTTATAGTATTTTAATATCATATACATATTATGTTGAACAACTATTTTATATTATTAGCTTTTTATGCACAAGTCGAGTTTCACATATAACTTATATTATGTAAAAAAGTACTCTATAATAGATAATAGAAATTCTTCCTCGAATTATTATAACTTTAGATATTTCCATTTCGTTCCAACTGTAATATCAAGTTGTATAATCATAAGGAAGAATTTATGTTGAATTTTATGAAGAATGGAAAGCTATTTCAGAAATCTGTATGTAGTACATATTGCATTTCTGCAATAATTGGATATTTAAATTTTACGTGTGCATCAAAGAAATTTCTTTCTATAAATATTTTGTATAGCATGTAACAGATGTGAAGATGAACCTATATTTAAATTATTACAAATGCGTTGGAGTAATCATTTTTTTTTTGTTTTTAATTTATTGCTACTAATGTTAAAAAAAAAAAAGTAACAAATTTACCTATAAATAAAGAATTATTCATTTGACTATTACAAAAAAACTAAAAAAAAAAAAACCTCGGAAAAGAAAGAAAATTAAAATCCATTGATTGATTGATTCGATACATCGCATTTACATACACCAGTAAAGTATTGTTTAAAATTTGATAAACAACTTTTAATTTATTAATATAAACAAAACTAAGAAATACTCGATTATAAATTTAAAATGTGTAATTAGTAGAATAATTCATGAAAATTTACATTTTTTTAAAAATTTACTTATGGCGCTTTTGTATATTACGGACAAACGAGAACAAAAATTAGTAATTTGTTTTCTTTTAAATTCATTCTAAATTAAGTTTGTTTGTCAACAATGTATTTTTACATAAATTCACTTTGAAAGTGATTTAGTTTTTCGTGTTTTTTTTTTGTTAAATTTTCAAAAAAAAAAAAGCAAAAAAATACTATTGACCCTGGTTGTAGTACTTGTTAAATGATATATCTAAAAAAGATTTATGTATATTTTTACAGATTTTCAAATTACGGCCTTTAAAATCGTTATACAAATAATAACAAAAGTTTTCTTTGAGTAAAAATTTTAGTCACATATGTTAAATACAAACAAAGTAGATTTAATTTTTTTAAAAACAAAACTAAATTATCAATATACACATACATATGTGGTTTATTTATTTCTTAAAATTACCAGAAAAAAAAGTGTTGTTTTAAAATATATTTTGTAGATCAAATAAACGAATGACTAACAAGGGTTTGTTATTAAAAAGTTTATAATGAATTATAATAACAAGACATTCTAATGAATATTTCACAAATTTTTATGAATCATTCTAAGTTTTCATTACTACTGACACTTACAAGTTACGATAGATAAATAATATCTGGACTCCGCTACGTCAATTCATATTAACTCTTATGTAATCTTAATAACCTGATTTAGAACTTTTTAGTTACACATTTGTTCGCTTAACTAAATTTCACATACTGATTTAATGTTCACAGTTAACAAATCTAGTGATTTTGTTACATCGAGGTTATACAAACCTTATGAGTAATTTATAATGGTGAACAAAAATATATGGTGTTAGTGAGTGAGTGTGAATGTTTGTCAACAATAAATAAGCTAACTGATGATTTATGATCAACTGTACTGTATCTCATTAAATCGTAAAACTGGGAGTTATAATTGATTTAGATATATTTAGTGATCTAGTTGTACATATAGTATACAGTGATAAATATGTATTATAAATATATAAATTGGAACTCAAATGAGAAAAACCTTCACTTTTTACCATAATTATCAAAAATTTAAATACAGTGAGTTAAAATATTATCACTAGTATTATTGATAATAGTCACACATATAGTAATGAAATTCTAAACAGATAGTCAAAGAGGTCATCTATTAGTCGTATATTAAATAATATTATTTACGATTTTTTTTGTATTACTAGTACCATATTCTATGTGCATACTTTTACTAAAATTATTATCACTTTTAAGAATTGCTTATCACTTGTGAATTTATGAATAATTTTTTTTTTATTTTATTTTATTTTAATTAAGCTTAAATAATGGTAATAATTTTTTGTTTTTTTTTTTGCAAACAAGAAAATTTTATGATATCCGACATTAAATGTTATAATAAGTAAAGTATAAGTAGTTTACGAGTATAAAGTTAGAATATCATAATTTGTTAAGTATGTCAAGAATTTCTACTATAATAATCTGCATTCGTTTTACTTATTTTAAATAATTATATTAAAAACATAAATATGCAATAATTATAAATCTGTGAATTTGACCATAAATAATAATTATAAATTACACAAAAAGAAATTCAATCAATTACAATTAATTGACCGTAAAAAAAATAAGTACACATGATGGAAATAGTTAATTATTATATTAATTATTAAATTTAATGTAAATTAATTAAAATTTAAATGACATTTTACTTCATAGAGGAAATATTTATTTTAGTATAATACAAATAGAGTTTATTTATTTAATTTATCAGAATCAATAATGTCTGTTTAATTATTTAAGTAGATCGTATAGAACCCAATAGAAATTTAATGATGTATTTGACGATAGCATATTTCTAAATTCTCCTTGCTAAAAAATATTTAATATGTTAAAATTAAACCTTGAACCTAATCCTGAATCTTTAAAAATTTATTACAGACATATGATATTTGATCTATAATAAAAATGATCGAATAAAATTAAAAATCAACATTAATTTTTTAGACTAATATTCCGGTTATTCCTCCAGCATATTGGCAGAACATCAATTATATTAGTGATAATATGCACTATTTAGAAAAAGTTTTAAAAAATAATTCTACTAATTGAATGAACTATAATTATCAGAATATCCGATAATAGTAAACACGCATCTGTTTCTAATTAATGCAACTAATTGAATTTATTCGCTTTTATGAATATATGTTTCGTTTGTTAAACGACTGTGCATCACTGATGATGAAGTAAAATTATTCACTTACGTCGCAGACGACGTGATCGTATCTATAAATCGAATATGCATTTATTGAGACAAGCAACTAATTTATGAGGAAGAATTATCTTGTTTTATACAACTATCCCGTTCTGTAGGTGTCTTTTCGATATTTTTCGAAAATTTCTTGGAATAAACCCAATATGGGTATTTTAAACGATTATACCATTTTTAACACACATTTAAAATCAAATGCTAACCATTAATAGTTTTCAATATGCTATGAAATATGTAGTTGGTCGTATTATTTTAAAACTGATTGTGCATAAATACTGAAAGTAACCAGTTAATATGACTAATAATAATATACGTGAAAAGTTTTCAATAAATATAATGTTCACATTAGTTTCTTTTGATAAGTTCATAAACCATCATAGCATAAATTTAAAACGTATTAAAACTATTTTAAAACTACATTTTAAAAACGCAAACATTTTCTGTGATTTGCAATTTTTTACTGAGTTATCGTAAATGGTTAACATCTCGTAGATGTTTAAAAACACTCGTTGTGATTTCTAAAAACATTTATGCCATGCTTAAATTTGATTTCTTTTACACACATCTAATACATACATCTAGCATACTTTTGATTTTTTGTCGCAATTATTAATACATGAAAATTGAATTTTTAAAATCTTTGTTACATCTAATGTACCACAACTAACTGCATATTTTGTTCTCAAATAGCAACGCTGAAACATTGACCGTTCGTGAAATATTTAAATTTTTCATAAATGTACTTTCTAGCGATTATATTTTCCTGATACAAATCACGTTCTCCACATAATGTAACGTTTAACAGCATTAGTTTAAATAAACTTCTGTATCAGGGAGAATATGATTATTTGAAAATTATTTTTTAATTATATTGAAATTAATTATTTAATTATATTGAAATTTATTTATAAAATAAAACAGAAGTAAAAATAGAACAATTAGACAAAGTTATTTATAGATTGATTATAACATTAACAATTTTTTAATAGTTTAAAATTATTGATAAGAAGTTAAAATATCGTATGTATATTTGTATATAAATTTATATGAATATAAATAGTTTTTAAATTTTATTTTAGGATATTTAGGTCAATAAAATAACACCAAATTAACTTGAACCTACCAAATATTCAAGACAGAAACACGATCAACAAAAAAGAATTAATGTCTTAATTTAAAGTATTTTCATTGAATATTTCATCACCTTTTTACGTGTGTCATTTTTGCAATATTGTTTTTTAAGATTTTTTTTTTATTTTAAATTTATATTACAACTAAAGGCTATAAATTGACCAAATAAATTGTATGAAAATAATTTTTTTAATACTTAAAATTACTTGCAATAGTTTAAATATTCAAATCATTTACTATTTACTGAAAATACATTTTCAAATTTTAGTACACCCAGGTGATATATGAAATTTATTTATTGTTTTTATTTTTTATTTTTTAAAAAACATATTATGAATCATAAGACATTTAATATGCAAATTTATGAACAAAATAGTTGTTTTTGTCAATTTTATTATTTTTTTTTATTGATTATTTAATATAGAAAAGTTGTATTGGAAAGTTTATCAACTATGGGTCGCCTATTCATATATACGACATTTAATGATTTAATGAGATTCTTAACTAAAGATATATCATGCGATCAATTCACTGTTAAAGAATTATATTATTTCGAAATTTAACGGTTAATGGACACTATTAAACTTAAAATTGGGTACAACATTGAATATGATACTTTTAAATGTTAAAATAGCCTAGACCCTGTTTGCGTGTATAAGTAAAGAATCGATATTCTTCAGAATAATTATTAAAGTATCGGTCGTATAAACAAAGTCGATAGAATAAACTTCAAACATGTACTAACTGCCACTTTCATTCACAACATAAATATATAAAACGTTGTTTATTTTAATACATCACTCCGCATCTACAAATAAATCATCTTTGAGAATATGTACCTAATATCAATATGACCATCATCATCATAACGATCTTATCCTGTACACTACATGATGGTTACATAGGTATCCACAACTATATTAATTTACTGTTTCCAATATGTTCCAATATTGTTTACCTAGGATACGATCTTATCATAAATATCATACCAATTACATCATGTATAGTTAGAAATGAGTTGAATAATCTCGATCTTAGTCAGTCACTCAATTTGTCATCGATGTTGTCTTTGTTTTTCGTAATGAATTTTTCGACGAGAATTTTGAAAATTTTTAATTTATTTATATTTTAAAAAGAAAATAAAATTAATTTTTCAAATAAAAATAAAAACATAATTTACAAATATATTTTAGCATTGCATTTTACTCGTATATCTTTCACCACTTAAAAACTAATTCAGAAAATCTACTTTTCATACGATACACGGAGAAAGAGAGTAATTATGAAATTAAATATTTCACCATTTCACAAATTTTCTAATATAATTTTTCATTTAATGACTTCAGTTATGTAAATTTTAAAAATTAAATTGCACTTTGGATTGAACATAATATGCATACAATGCAGATTTTACTGTACAAAATTAATTTGTACTATAAAACGAAAATAAAATTCGAATAAAATGTGTAAAAAGCAATTAAAATTTTATATCATTAACAGTTTAAAACTTTATAATACACAAACATTATTTGTGCGGTTATATAATGTTGGGAACAAAAATGCTAAATTATGCAGATAATTTGTGGTTGTTGCATAAAATTTACTTAGTTACAATAATTATGATGATAACTGAAATTCTATTTTTAAAACTATGGGTAATGGGAACGATGGATTAGTGATATCACGTGGAATATAATAATGAGGAGAAAAAATATCAAAAGTGTAACTTACAATAGTAGTACGATTGACCAACAGAATCTACATATATACAATATGGTCAACAAGACATTTATCTGTTATGAAATGTGTGCGGCGATATTAGCGTACATTTGAAAACCATTGCATTTCCGACACAATACACTGCAAATTCAAACAACATGATGGAAACTTATCGTCTGGCTAAGCAAACTAACCGGACAGTTATTCTGGGACATAATGTAGAAATCAATTAAGGATCTATCAATGTAAATTTTTTTCCAAACTAATCTCTAAAGGATGACTTTAATAAGAAATAAATAACGCTCTTATTGTATGTAATACCGATATAATCACCCCCTAAATAACGGTTCTTCTCTATTTTATTTCATTTTACACAATATGTCTAAGAACTTCCATATCCTTACCGTATCAGTGTCATTTTCTTGGTGTGAAAGTTGTTTTCTGTGATTAATCAAAATTGTTAGGAGAATTAAGATGCCGTCATTGCCGTAACGGTTCATGTAACTTGATTCTATTATATTTTAAATTATCAAGTATCAATTGTATATCCATTGTCATTTTTTATTTTAAATATTTGAAAGGCAAATTTAAGAAGATTTTAATAAATTTTTCAAAAGTTATACGATTTTAAGTCAGTACTATAGTTATTGCCAGACCATGCTTAGTTTTAGGCTCTGAATTCAACATCACGTCTAGACATAAAATAAATGCTGTGATAAAAATAATGAACAGTATAGAATATTACATATATATTTATATTCAATAATATGGAACAATCCTTCTTAGCTGTCAATTAATGACAAAACAATAGGCAAATAAAATTATACTCTTTTAATTATATACATACTTTTTAGTATGTACAGACGATGCCGATTGCGCCATTGTGATGGAAAACCCATTAAATTTTGAATTTAATTAGATTGCACTGTAATTTCTTTTGTTTTACTTTTGTAAATATTATTCATTTTGCATACGAACGAAAGGTAATTACTTATATTTATGAATGAAATTTAGGAAAATTTATAACAAGCTGTATATGCCACATGTTTTTGTTGTTGTTAGTTTTTCTGCGTTTTTTTTTTTTTTTGTGAAAATACATGGTGGAAAATTCATTTCTTACAAGACCACACAGGTTTAATTGAGAAAATTTATCAAAAATAAATATTACAAATTATAACGAATATATTTCGATAACGTTGGGCTCTAATATTATATTTTTAAACTATTAGCTAATTTACATTATTATTTGTTGGAAAATTTATTTAACAGCACCATTATACGAGTACATCTGAGTATGTTTTTTTTTTTTTTTGTAAATTTTATTATTGAAATAATTTTGCTTATTCATTTTGAATAGAATGCTTAATATTTCAATTTAAATTTAAAATTATAATTGATTTTAATTTGAATTGAAATATTATGTCATAATATAGGATCAGATGCTCATGAAATTGAATTAAATTAATACTTCAGTTAAATTTATAAAGAGAAAACTAAAGTATGTATATAGAAAGTAATTGTGTATAGCTAAATTTGAATAAAGAACCTGCCACCCCAAAGTTTTATCAATTTTACGCAGCTGCAGCCGCTGAGCAATTGATTACTATCCATTAACATTAGTTAAAACCTTACGGAAGAAAAAAATTTCAATATAAAAAAACCGGCACAAAATGCAACCGCACTTTTAACGATCAATGTGGCAAACAAAAAAAACTTGATCTATATCCGCTAGTGATTAATAATCAGGGAGTCTCGGTGAAGTTTTACATTATGCGTTTATCTTTTGAAACAAAACAAAAAAAAATCCAATAATTATTATAAAATCAAACATTGTCCAAAAATATTAACACACTCTTCTATACCTTGAAACAATACAATTGGTAAACTAGAATTTTTGAATACCACCTAAAGTTTCTGCTCGCTTGATACTAAATTTATAATATAAATGTTTTATTTTTATGGATAGACGCGCATGATAACATACCTCAACGTAAAATAATATCTCCTATAACACGTTAAATGTTGGACTAATGGATTTAGCTATTTCTCAACTGTTATACAGAATTATAATTACCAAATTTAAATTTAATCAGAAACATTTAACAATATATTCATAGATAATCGACATAATTTACCCCAAATATAATCTAAATAAATTGTGGATTTCCTAGTTTCAATAATAATATTTGTATCTCATGACTAATAATATAAATATTCTCATTTATGCATATATACTCGTAGTTGTGAAATCAATGAATATATAATAGATAATAGGAGTTACGACTAGATTAGGTCAAGTACTCGATATTTACTATATTAGTAATCATTATAAGTTCAAATCTCGAAAAAAAAAATTGATTTAATGTATACGAGTACTCGTACGGATTAAATAATAATTAAACAGATTTTGAAAGTAATGATAAGAAATACATAAACAAAATTTAAGCATTTGAACAGGTTAGCAGGATAATTTTTTTTTCTCCTTTTTTCTTAACTTATTCGTTATTCAGGGTTCGCCTTCCTGCTCTGCAATGTATTTCTTCATTAGTTTCATGTTTTGTGTATTTTGTCACACTGCATTTAATCTGTGCAAGCAAGGATCTACTTAAATTATTTGTATTTGTTGTTATAAAGTTTGAAAATTCGATAACGTTGAAAAGATATTAGATTAAGAGTTTTTTCTTTGCGAAAAATATTTTTCATAGATAAGGATGCTAAGTGATGATATTAGAGATTATTATGGATTGTCATCGTATATCTGCCTATCTATGACTCTACTGAATATACAAGGGATTCCTTAAATTATTTCCATTTTCTATTTATGTTTGGATTTACTCACCTTAAATTATTTGTATTTGTTATGTGATTGTAAAATTTGAAAAGTCGACAATTTTTTAAAGACATTTGATTTAAATTCATTATATGTGTACTATTTTTTTGTTTTATAATATTTAATGATAAATTCAAGAATTATGATCGCCTGTCTGCTCATCCATGTGGCTTTACTATATTCAAAGATCCCATTAAATTATTTCTATTTATTTTGTAACTGAAGTTATATGTTTTTTTTTTATTTTGGAACATTTCGCCTGAATTTTAATAATTAAATATCTCAGAAGAGTGGTTCTGTTCAATGTTTCTGCTATAATTACAATTACTATATGATTGTGATTGAGTTTTGATTGGATACAGAGAAGCATTCTGTTTGAGCTAAAGAACCAACCACCAGACTCATCATTTTTTAAAACTTGTCTTAAGGTTTGCTAACGTTTTCATGTCATTTAACTAATGACAATAGCATATGATTAAAGTTACTGATGAATAGTATTTTTTATTGCTTGAAATGCGGTCTACATTTAATTTGCAATACCAAATAGATTTCACATTATGTACTAACTTTATTTCGTGTATATTTTTATACATTTTATTACATTTCTCATTTCATTACATAACATACCGCATGTACTAGTATATATTCTAGCTTTCTTTTTATATTTTCCCGAATTTGCTTCTTTTTTTCCAATTTACTGTAAATAAGGATTTTTATTTTCTTTTAGGGAATTTAATGTATGGAAGAGGAGTAAATGGATGGGTGTGAGTGGTGTGAAAAATCGTATAATTTTTATGGTAAAAAGACAGTAAATAAAAGTTTTATTCGGGTTTTTTTTTTAAAAAAACTGCACAAAGAAAATTCAAGTTCGACAAATAAAAAAAAAATGGATATAAAATAGCATCTTTAAAATTTTACGATATAATATAATAATGTAAATATGTTTTAATAAGGAAATTGGTGATGATTATGTAAATAAAATTTTAAATTACCAGAAATCTATGCAAATAAAACTATTATAGTCCCTATATGAATGTAATTTTTATGGTAAAATGTCTTCAATTTCGTATATTTATCTCCTTTTTCAGGGTATTGTCTAGGAGAAAATATTTCTTAGTTGAAATTGATTTACATAATATGCTATATGTGTCTCAATTAATTTCTATCAGTTTTTTGTATATTTTTTTTAATGAATCAGGAATTTAAACGCACTTTATATGTAAAATTTCGAACATTTTAAAAATTCTTTAGCATTACAAAACAAAATTTGGAAAATTCTCAGCAATAGAAAGAAACCTGTAAATAAATATACTAAAAATGCATCAGTATCTGCTGAAGCATGGACTATGCATTTCCTAAATTTATTTACCAATACAGAATAATTTTTCATCTGAGACATACGAGGCACAGAGTTTTGTATAATAATTTTCATGTCAACCAACATCTGACTGAACAATCAATGAAAACATTAAAAAATAGAAAAACTCTCGATATTCATATCTCTCGATATTCATATCTCATCTATGGTGGCGACAAACTAATTACTAAAATTGTTAAATTGTTCAATAAATTACTGGAACGTAAAGAGATACCCACAGATTGGAGAACTTATTATTGGTTGTACTTTTCTTGAATCTCGTTTCATCATGTAAAGAACTTTAGATGCTTGTTCTGGATTTATTTATGGATTATGAAAGTATGATTCCATCTCATTAATTGGTTATATAATACTGACATACTTCAACGATTTAGATTAATTTTTTGTACAAAATAATTTATAAATAAACAGTCGGCTTATTATCCTTGAGGCCTGTAATCAGTTTATTGATATTCAAATAATTTGCTGAGTATTTTCAGAGTACTGTCTATAAGATATTAATGGATATACTCGTTTATTACTCGTATATATCAATATTTGATAAGAGATTGAAATTCCCCGTATAAATTTATAAAAACAAAATTTGTGTATTACAATGTATTTATCATTTAAATTTACATAAATTTCTTGCAATTTAAATATTATGATTATTACTCGTATGTAATATTATTTTTATATAGGTTTGGAAAATTCTGAGTATTTTTTTATTTACAAAACAGGTATGGAATTAGATTACTACATATTACAACAAGAGCTGTAATTACATTTCAATTTTTAGCAAACTCTAATTGGCATACTGATGTTATGATTACAAATTAAACTTAGTATTTATAATAGCCTAATTTTTTTATTATATTTCTAATAGTCATTTGACAAATTGTATAAGTCAATGTATCTGTCTCGGTCGGGTTAGAATCAATCATTCTGATGAGTTAAATTGCTATTTAAATGATTATTGTAGGAGTTAGACCGTTGAGACCAGCATTTTAAATTACAACCATAAAACTAAACTCAACGAAAATTGTAAGTGCTAGGGCGCTGTTGGACAATTATTTAGGAAGTAACATCAATTTTACCAACCTAGCTAGCTTTAACCTTGTATCTCGCAAATTTATATACCTAGACACCAAAAAATACCAAAAGTGCAATAATCACAATATTATGATTGGTGGTTCAATATGTAATCTAATCATAAATAAATACACAAAACATCTTGGAAATATCCTAACGATTACACAAGTAACAATATAATATAATAATAGAGAAACTCACTGTGGAATGTACGCAGCTATAGCGACTGTATGATGATATTCGACAAGATTTCAACGCATTTGCAAATACATTGTGGTGAACTCGTAAATATGTTATTGTTTTCACCAATTTTAACAGGATGTATTAGGTCATAAAATACAAAATAAATACGAATCACGCAGAGAGATGCATGATATTGCAAGATATGTGCATGACTCTAATACAGGGCAGTAGATGACATGACCGGTAAAAAATAATAGTAATAAGATGCAAAATAAAGGTGCTGTTAAGAAATCGTAAACATTGAACATTGCCGATGTCCTAATCTCTCCTGCTTATATTGTTAATTTTACAAATTTCAATTGCAAATTCAGAATTATTCGCTTGATTATTAATTAGATTGAAAATTGTCTCATTATTTTTTAATCTACTACAGAAAACCTTATGCCGACTTATTTAAATCATATGATTGAAAAATCAATTGAAAAGAGTACCATCACGTCAAATATAAACCAATGTTCCTATTTAATAATAACAGATAATTTTTAACTAATCAAATCAAAGATTGATCACCAAAAAAAATGTATTAATTTATTTTCATCTCTGTCCAAACAACAGTAATATCATGTCTTGTGACTGAAAACATTTTCATTAAAAATAAATAAAAAATTGATTAATTTCATTTCAAAATAAAGGTCGAAAACAAATTCATCACCAAATCAATTAAAATATTTAAGATTTTAATATTTCAAAATAAATAATGAATAATAATTTAATTGCGAGTATAACGAATGAAGTATAATTGCAACTACTATTGAGGTTACTCAACCCATCTTTACCCCATAGTGGTGTCACTCAATCACCTTATATGTCAGTAATGGTGTGTGTGATCGTGACTACGTAGCTAGGGATTTATGCGCGACTTTTCTGAAATATTTAATTGTATATCCAGATAATTATGATTATAGTTATTTGAGATCACATTTGATGAAAGGCGTCCGAAGAGATGGCGAAAAAGTTGGACATCCGCATCTCAAAAGTAAATTGTTAGAAACATACTAAAAACGGCAAACTAACATTGTAATACCGTCCTATGTATCCTTAAGGCGTGAAGGTTAAGATTGGAGATGAATTAAATTACAATGTTAAATGTAACACAATTGAATTTTTTTTTTATATTTTTCCAGGACACTAATTTTGCCATAAAATTTAGTATGTGCTGCATTCCCTGACAATACAAGTAGTGATGTCCATATAGGTAAGCATTTACAATATTTTTATACTATGTAAACTAATTCTTATCTTAATAGTTATATGTAATTAATTTAATTAAAATTTAAAAATATATTTATTAATTAGATGTACATATATGATATCACTTAATGTTATTGTATATTTAATTAACATCAAAATAATTGCTTGTGAATGAATATGGTACTTTGTTACACAATATTATATTACAGCCTATAAACGAGTATTTATTTATCACATGCTATCAATTTCATAATTACTCATAAAAATGCAACGAAAAAAAATAAATTGAAGACAATGAGGCTAATCAAACTTTAATAAATTTCATAATTATTATTAATTGTGCAGATGCAGATATGTAAATAAGTAATAAAAGAAAACAAAATTTTTCGACCCTAAATATAGTCACTACCTCTATTCGATGACATTTCTAACAAAATTGAACTCCACTACTATGTCGACAAACAATAAATCAACTAAGGCACCAGATGGTTACACAAACATATGCACCAAAATCTATTCATCATCAACTTCTACGTATGAAATGGACCCATGTGTGTTGAAATCAGTACTTCAATATGTTCCTAACTATGTAAGGATTGCTTACATAAGTCATAATCAAAAGTTTTCGATTCTAATTCCAAACCTCTGACCATAAATGTAAATTCTATTATCGAATTATTCGAATTTAAATTAGTTAATCCAATTGTAAGTATAAAATTGTTCTGTTGATAGGACCTCAGGTGTCTCCTATATGAAGTGTTCTTGAGCTCATAATGTATCCTGCCACTCTCCTTAATTATCGATTTCTAGGCCATTTACTTTACTCCTTTTTCCCTCCTTTTGTTTTTTAATCCTATATAAGTACCTTTGACGTGGTGTGTTGCAATACAGTGTCACAAATTGGTAATTATGTAATTTAGCTATAAGTGAAGGATTTTTTAAAATTTGAATTAAAATCAAATTTTATTTTTTAATACTACTGCATACTGAATTAATTAAAAATAAATTGGGTACATGTTCATAATTTATGTTTGTCTAATGTTTCAAAAAAAAAAAAAATTATTTTATTTTAATTTATCTGTGCTTTTTGTAACTGCACAGTTTTTAGGCCCTGGGAACGAAGTATTTGATTCCGTTCATGTAACGCCAAGAAATAAACATCTCAGAAAAAATATTACACAGAAGTGCTTATAATTGAAAAAAAAGTTGATTTAAGCATGTCCGTCCGTCCGTCCGCCGTGCGCACGATAACTTGAGAACGCTTTGAGATATCGCTATGAAATTTTGCACATGACATTATTATCTGATTTGTG
>JANSTX010022573.1:0-15737 GCA_027564355.1 Penthetria funebris
AAACTCTTACCACTTTATCTTAAAATTTAATTATTTTTCATCAAATGGAACACATTTCCCATCACAAAGAGGAAATACAATTTTGGTCATAAATATGAAAATATTGTGCCATTGATAAGAAATAAGCACTGTGATCACTTTGTGACATAATATAACATTCAAATTAGAATAATATCGTAATATTTTTTTAATTTTTTTTTTATATATACAAATATTGAACTAACCACGAATGTAACACAAAAGCAACTGTGTATTCAATTTGGAAATTCAGTCAAGATGAATGGTAAAAGTCGCTTACCTGCTGACTGAAGTACCACTTCAATGGTTTACATACATGAATGGTATATAGAGGTATATTCATCAAGTTACCTGTCTTCAGTATTTTTTCTATTTTTTTTTTATTCTAATTTATTTGAAGTTTTCTATGGTATCAAATAAAGTGTATATACTGCACTTTTAGCATTAATATACAATTATAAATAATTGTAAAATTTAAGTATAAAAATAGATAATATGGATATATGCATAATTAGATATATGAAGATAACTGGAAGAAAATCTTATTAATGGCTTTTCAATTTTATATCATTAGTAGGTACATAGGGCCGATATTAAAAATATTAAAATTCCCATTTCAAGTATATCACTGTTTTGGATCAGAATGACAGTCAAATTATTATATGTTTTTATAGTCTGCATCACATGCAAATTAGTTAATGGGGACACCGTTTGTGGATAAATATAGGTTGAGTGTAACATCGATGATAATATATAATCATGCATTTATGTCAATGCGGTGACCCAGAAAGATTTTCTCAATTTGTTTGAATCACTGGCATATAAATGATGATAGCATGTCACAAAACAAATTGAATTGATCATTTAAGCTGGATTTTGTTGACAGTTTATATGTTACATATACACTCGTACCATGCACATTTAAAGATATAAATAAAAATTGAGTATTTTTAATTTGGTAATTAAACAACATATTTATTATGAAGATCTATATATATATCGTCTGATCAATGAATAATCCACAATTTAATTCGTATTGATCATTCTCATAATATTATCGACTTATAATAAAGTATAGATAACATATCAACGAACAACACGCATTTTACTACTATATCTGGCCAAACTCTTCACTTCACTTCAATTCAGTCTTACTGCATCATTGTGCCATAACACCAGTTTCTGCACTGCAAACCATGAATTATATACGCATCAATTTGAATGGTATTTTACACTGTCCATAATATATTGGCTTGTGTTACCAATAGGATTAAAAGTCTGGAACTCGAAATGTGTGTGTAAGCTAGAAATACCCAAAAATATTTTTAAATTGCTAGTTTTTGCATGAAATAATATTATATTTATATTCAGTATTTATATGTATTAATACCGAAAACATATAAAAAAGATATAGTAATATACATAAATAGGTGGTAAAATACCGTTGCATGCCATAATCATCGCAACTTATATGGTGACCCAAAGATAGAAATAAGTCATAGATGTATAAGTTGTATCGTCACATATATATTGCGCAACATCTATATACGTAATGATAAGTAACCAAAATTAAAGTTGCATTGGATGGTCACAAATATGAATATATAGCAAAGATACCGTTATAAGCAGAATTTCCACCTATGCGCCCGAATATAATCGAATCAAGATAGACACAAATAATCCATCGAGATTAAGTATAATATTGTCATATCGAATTTGTGTGAGTTCATAACAACTATATACAGCTATATATTCTACACGATAGGCTTATTAAAACAACATTTTCTGTATAAACGACTAATGTTACTAACAAATGATTAAATCAATATAAATGTTAACCTAAGTCCTTCACAAATATACAATTTTTCAATATTATTTCCTTGATACCTACTGTAATTTTCTTTCTTACATATTAACTTTTTAGATGTTTGATTTAAGCTATGAAGTCGCATATAAAGTTGTACATAGCATAACGAACGAATATTTAATTCTGACATTTTGATCCTGTTAATTTCCATTTTGAGTAATAGGTTAATTTATAAGTTTACCACCAGTACAGTAACTGTGTATTCTTCCTCCTTAAACAATTATAGACCTGTTGATAGACCTGAACAACATAGATGTAATATATAATAAAATTTTTCCATTTTGACTTACTAATTTGAGAATATCTTTATATTTCCATTATATAGCATTTATATATATATGACCTTCGATAAAATAACGCAAATTCTTGCATCATCAATTATGACATATTGGAGATAAGAATGTATACTGTATATATTATATTGTGTATATAGTAACCGATAAATGTGAAGCTACGTCTTAAGTATGCCTCAAATAACGGAACATCATATAGTCCTTATTGTCGTTTTTCATAGTCCATATCGCAGTATAGAAATGTTATAATCAGAACTAAAAATGATTGAACATCATACTTGCAGTATCTTATAACAAATTCAACTGCATATAATGGTATAATGTATAGAAATAAATTACCACTAATTAGCTGTTGTTTAAGTAAGTATATAGTCTTATAATCCACAAATTCGCGCTTGTAGAAATTATATAGTTCATCTCATTGAATTGCACAACCTCATAATAAATCTTATCCATAAAATAAAAGCTCATATCAAAATATTACTTCTTGTTTGCTGCAGTATTATCGCCCGCTGTATATTTAGTTAAAATACCATCGTATATTATCATCAAAATGTTGAATGTGTAAATTTAACAATTCAAAACTTAAGCAAAATACTCGCACATATTTGTAAATTACAGGTATTTCTTCCATACAATGACCACTCTAGAAAAATTTACCTGTTTACAGTCATACCGTTACCTTAAAGACACCGTGGCCATACTTTGTTTAGAGACATCATCATCACCATCATTATAAACATATAGTCATATAGTCATTCATCATATATTGGACTAACATTTATATTTTTTTTAGTGAAAATGAGAAATTTGTTAATTGTTTTATTAAAATAAATGTATTTGATAAATAGTAAATTATTATAAAATGGATAGTGAAATAAGGAATCGTAAAAATAATAGGTCAAAACAAATAACAAAGTGTAATAATAGTGATTTGGATATACAAAATGAAAAGGAATTATCATCAATAAATGGCTGCAGAAAAAACGAAAGAGTTGTTTGTAATGCGAACGACGAACCTGTGAATAAAAAATCCAATTTGAACAAATTGGAAAATCGTGGTGATAATGAAATTACTCCAGTAATCGATAAAAATGATAATCTTTTAAAGAAATATAGTGTAATACAACATAAACATGTAGACATATTCAAAGTGAATATAGAATTTGATATTATGTCATTTTTACTATTTGGTATTGCATTTGGTACAAGAATTTATAAATTATGGGAACCAAATAATGTCGTGTAAGTATTATATACTATCTTTAATAATTTTTTGTCCCAATAATTTCTATATGGTTAGTTCTATATGTCGTGTGATCGATGCCAAAAATATAGATATTATTACCTTTGTTTGTGGACTTAAACATTACAGCAGTAAACTGTGATGTATTGACACACCGTACTCTATACCAAATTATTTAAATGTTTAATCGATGATCTATATACATGTTTTATGGTATATATTAGAAACTTGAGCAAAATAACATCGTAATGACGGCCATATTTCAGTTAGGACCGGCAACAAGAGAATTCAGATATTCTGATTTTAGTAGTGATTCTAAATTTAATCCTCATTATGTAAATCTAAAGAGTTTCCCGAAATTTTAACGTGCCGACTTAGATGACAATAACAATTGCATTACTCATGACGTGAGTAGTTATCTGATAGTATATTCTAAACCGTATGGAAAATGGGATTGTGGTAATCAAATTGGCGAAAAAAGATAACTTGAGAATATCTGACGTACGGTATCATTTGGCTGCGAATACAATGAAAAAAAGGTTATTGCTATTATTGTGCACAATTGAATCAGTTCAGATTTAGAACCTGATAATCGAAGAGAATATAGGCACATTTCGTCTGGTAAACCTTGTACAAACCATATCAAATACATTAAGAATTATTGTTAAACAGTTGATTAATTTGATAGTGAAATTGGAACGGCTTGTAAAATATATATACTTAAAGTCTGGCAATCATCATAAATTTGAAGAAATTTAGAGTTTGATGTTTTTAAAGTTAACGGTTTAACTGCATTGTATCACAAATTCAAGTACTCATTCTTTATTATTTTTTTGATACTATATCTCACAATTTTATGGATCTACACGTTTATTTGATGTCAATATGCAATAAACACATTGTTTTGTTTGTTTTTTTTTTTTATAGATTTGATGAACTTCATTATGGTAAATATGTATCATTATATATGAAAAGAACATTTTTCTTTGATCAACATCCACCATTAGGAAAACAGTTAATTGCCGGATTAGCGCAATTTGTACGTTATAATGGTAATTTTACATTTTCACGAATAGGAAGTGAATATACAGATGTAAGTATATATAGGATATTATATACAATTCTATATGTAATTTTACCCCTAATACAATAATAATCTTTTATTTTCAAGGATGTTCCTATAATTTGTTTAAGATTTGTTCCAGCATTTTGTGGTAGTTTATTAGCACCATTTGTTTACAAAATTTTGTTACAAATTAAACTAAGCAAGTGGACCTCATGTCTAGGTGGTTTATTGATTATTTTAGGTAAATGAATTCTAATTATATACATTATATATATTATACTAATTATTATACTGGGGTATTCATATTCCGAGTATCTTTGCTATGATTTTTACTAATATTTTATAATGATTAAAGTATCAATAATGTTGAAATTGAAATCTATAAAGCAAAATATTAGGTCATTAATTTATATTTTTCACCATGTCACAAACTAGGAAGCTAAGAATTTTTTCACCATATCGCAATCTAGGAAGCAGTGAATTTGTTCACTGCTCTAATGAAATACTCAAATGTATAACTGTACAATTACAATATCGATCATATATTTTCCATTTGGAAAATTTCATTTATAGTTATTTGAGTCATTAATTTAATTTTTTCATCATGCCACAAACTAGGAACCCAGGAATTTTTTCACCATGTCACAAACTAGGAAGCTGGGAATTTGTTCACCGCTCTTATGAAATTTTCAAATGTATAACTGGACAATTATGATATCGATCCTATATTTTCCATTTGGAAAATTTCATTTATAGTTATTTGAGTTTGCATTTAATGTTACATGCATATTTGAAACAGTAAATTAACGCGCTCTAGAGGCGTAAAGGTTTAGATGATAGTACCGAAAAACTTATAACTTATTGATTATAGATTTAAAATATAATCGTTAACGTGTCTCTTCCGATAAATTTATTGATTATTGCTAATATACAAAACTAACAGAAATATCTGTTTTAATATTTTCCAGATAATGCACTGTTAACACAATCAAGATTTATTTTAATGGAATCAATGCTAATAATATTTTCACTATTAGGATTATTATTCCTATTAAAATTTCACGAAACTGTACCATTTCAAAAAAATTGGTTTATTTATTCCTTATTATCAGCAGTGTTTCTTACATTTGCATTCAGTGTCAAATTTGCTGGAATTTATTCATCAATGTTAGCCTTTTTAATAACATGCCGTTATATATGGCAGTTTCTACCAAACAATAAAATATCCATTTTTCATATAATAATGCAACTATTCTATAGATGGATAATTTTCATTATTATACCAATTTTTTTATATCTATCAATTTTCTATATACACTTAAGTGTTCTTAATAAAGCTGGACCACATGACAGTATAATGACAAGTGCATTTCAGGTAACTTTAATTTGACCATTATATACAAACACAAAGTTTTCAAAAAAAAAAAAAATTCAAAAATATCTGCATAGGCATCACTAGAGGGCGGATTAGCATCGATAACAAAAGGACAACCTCTTAGAGTAGCACATGGTTCACAAATAACATTACGGCATACATTAGGTCGTACATGTTGGTTACATTCTCATACTCATGTTTATCCTGTACGATATCCTGATAAAAGAGGTTCAAGTCATCAACAACAAGTAACTTGTTACAGTTTTAAAGATGTCAATAATTGGTGGATTGTTAGGCGACCAGAATTAACGGATTTAGTTGTGGCAGATGAGCCAGATTCAATAAAACATGGTGATGAAGTGCAATTAATTCATGGTATATAAATTAATGGAATTGTGAAATAAAATATGAATGTATTAAAATTGATTATAGGTATTACTAGTAGAGCATTAAATTCACATGATGTTGCGGCTGCAATGTCACCACAATGCCAGGTGATTATTGAATTCATATTATGCATTTTATTTAATAAAAATTATTTTATTCAAAATTTAGGAAGTATCATGTTATATTGATTATAATATATCAATGACAGCGGAAATACTTTGGAAAGTTGATATTATAAATAAGGATCAAGTAAGGATTTTTGTATTTATATATATAAATTTTCACATTTATGTGCCTACACATATATACACACTCATCTTACAAATTTTCAATTATTATAAACTTTATTTCCTGTAGGAAGGAGAATATTGGCATACAATTAAATCTCAAATTCGTCTGATACATTCTAGTACTGGTCTAGCATTGCGTTTCAGTGGACGTCAATTACCAGATTGGGGTTTCAATCAACATGAAGTTGTTGCTGATCGAATAATTGAACAACCAGATACAATTTGGAATGTCGAAGAACATAGGTACACTAAATGTAAGTAATTAGTTATAAATAAAACATATTTTGCTCATCCTCAACCTTTCAAGATAATTATTTCTATTGTTTATACATTACATTCATTACATTTATTTATCAGATTGACTATTTTTTAACAGTTATTCGTCATGCCATTTTTGGTAGATCAGGTCATCTACATTACTCTGTATGTCTAGCTCATATATTCTGATATTATTGTCGGAAAGCCTCAGTGTATGGTCGATAAAATTCCATTTTTTTCGTCTGTTGATCATCTCTACATTGCATCAAGATCCGTCAAGATCCGTCAATTTCCACAAATCTTCATTATAGTAAAAGTTCCTTAATATTCGCCGAATTCACCTTTAAACGTAAAATTGGATTTGTGACATGAAAATATTCATTCCCAAATACTGAGTATCAATTCCCCTTTCCATAACCTGTTCCTTTATTGCGTCTCAATTTGAGATCAAACAACCATTACTGCACAGACATTTGTAGAACTGTTACAAGTATATATCGATCTAAGACTTAAATAAGGTACAATTGGTCGTCTTGTGTCACAGTTTTTGTTCTGTTAACATATAAAATGGGTTGAGTTAAATACATTACAGTGTTCTAAAAATTATTTGGACATTGGCGTTCCACAATATAGTTGACCATGATCAATAAATGGAAAAAAAAATTGTTTCGAGACAAGCATTGTCCAGAGAATTCGCCATTTCGTATATTACAGTCATTTTGTTAATTTGACAGATATTATAGCTGCAGATTTGGAACTGATTAGTATATTAAGATTTAGTGTATTAATATTTTTTGCATTCATTTTTTAAGCCGATGATCAAAAGGAACGTGAACGCCAATTAATAAATGCTGAAATGATACCAACTGCACCAACATCATTATCATTTTGGGATAAATTTGTTGAATTGCAAGGTAAAATGTTATGGCACACAGATCAAATCCAGGGTCACATGTATTCTTCAGATCCCTTAGAGTGGCCATTAATGAGCAAAGGTATTGCTTATTGGGTAGATAAAAATTCAAATGTAAATTATAAAAAGAAATCATACGTCTTAATTAATTTACGTGATTATTAATAAATAAAAAATAATATGTTATCCATATAGGCTCAAATTCATTTACTTGGCAATGTTCTCATTTGGTATTCTGGATCAATAAGTTTATTTATTTATGTATCACTTTTAGTGTTTTATTTATTGCGTCGAAGAAGATTGCATTATGATTTGGATGACAAATATTGGGAACAATTTCAAATGGCTGGTGAAATATTTTTAATTGGTTATTTCATACATTATTTACCATATTTTTTTGTCGAACGAACATTATTTCTACACAATTATTTACCGGCCTTTATTTTTAAAATTTTATTGTTTTGTTTTATTGTTGAACATCTATTTATTATATTTAAAATTGTTTTAAAATCAAATATTTTAGTTAATTTATATATAATTGCCATTCTATTTTGGCTAATTGCCGTTATTTATGTATTTACAAAATTTTTAGTCTTAAGTTATGGAACATCTAAATTAACAGCCAATAGTGTGATTGATCTTCGATGGAAAGATACATGGGATTTTATATTACATAAAGATTTAGTGTAAAAATAGTAAAAAAAAAAAAATAAATTAAATATTATTTATTGAAATCAAATTTATTTTAATTTGCAGTTAGGTATTAATTTTCAAATTAAAATCGAGATTACTGAAGTTATAACAGTCTAGCTTCATTAATTCTAACCACAAATTAATATTAGAAGCTGTTAAGTATAAACTTAGTGCACTTTCTATCGGAGTAAATTGGTTTTTTAATACACAGTACCGAAATTATATCAAAATTAAAACATTACTAATTTTATTATCAATTATTTTTCTCTTTTTATTCAATCATAAAATATAATAATAAAAAGACAATTAATATGATAATCCTTACATAGAATTTAAAAAAAAATATTATGCCGTATCCATTGCTGTAACTTCTCTGCTGCTTTGTCCAGAAATTAAACGTACATTTTCGGTAATATCGAACTTACGTACTTTTGAACTTAATATGGCAGTTGTACCTTTCTTGAAGCTATAATCAAGCTGAAATGAAATTATGTTTAAATATAACTTAAATCGGCGACTACAAAATGTGAGTAATGTGACCGAGTTAAGAGTTCTGAAAGTATTTTCTTATAATGACACTTTCTTTGACTTCCTATGTCGACACATTGATTAAACTTTACGATGATAAAGATCAATATTGGATAAAAAATATCAACTAAAATTTAAAATTACAAACATAATAAATTATAATTTGAAATTCAATAACTTACCGATCGCTCTCCCTTTTTATTAGCGTATTCATATCCTCTTAAATATTCAGTTGCATCCTTTTTTATTATACATAAGTCCACATTTGAACCTGAGCCCAAATCATTGAAAATACCGGCAGCTATAGCATCTCTTACTAATTTTTTGCCCTCTTCTTCAGATATATCAGGATGCCAACGAGCTAATTTTTAATAAATATTTAATTTAAATTTTATTATGACAATTTAATAATTTAAAATTGTCTAAGTTTGATATTTACCTTCAAATACAGCCATTGCGGCTAAACTTCCGGATCCCATGGTTGCATATGGAATTTTATCAGTTGAACCATAATTATGAATACAGTAGATATGTGGACCAGAATTATCGACACCGCCTAAAACCAAATGAGCACCGATATGTCCTTGATAACGAAAGAGCATTTGTTTTAATAGTGTACTTGCTGTACGTACAGGTACCATACGTCCTGTATTCAAACGATGAAGTTCTAATTGTGAAGCAATTAGACGTGTTGTCATTTCTGTGTCAGCCGCAGTACCGGCACCACAACAACTTTAAACAAATACAACATTAAATTATATATTAATAATTAAATCAAAATAACAGCAATTTAATTTTCACCAAATTACAACTTACTACATATTTTTGGCTAGAAAATGAATTTTTTCGCAATTTTTATCAGCAACTATAGGACCTTCCGTAGCTCTAGTATCAGCTCCTAAAATTACACCACCTTTAAAAATAATTCCAGCAATTGTAGTACCAGTGCTTATTGCCTTTGGTGGCTCAAAACCTTTATCGATAAGATTTGCATTGCTAATTCAAAAAGAAATTTGTTTTTAATTTTACAATAAATATATTTTATTTCATTTTACTTATTATTATTTTGAAAGAAAATAAACATATTTGCAAGGCACTGAACACAATGATTTCTTTCAGTATTAAGTAACTCAATCTCGGTGCGCTTTTCTATAGACATTATTATGAATGTAACTAATGAGATCGCTAGTAACACGACTTGTTTGGCACATTGTTGGCTCTTACATTTTAAGGTACATACATTTTCATGCATATGTTTTCAACCAACTTCACACACATGTGTCTTCTGATTTGTACAGCCACCAATAGATTGTACATCACAATGTGAACAAATAATAAGAAATATGAATATGAAATGGTTTTCATTCAACGTGTCCACAACAGAATAATTCTTTAGTCTGGAGAGAAAATTGGACAAGAATAGACTGAGATGTAAAATATCAGACTATCAATACTTAATATAAAGTGGACAATGTTTAAAAGTCTTAATGAAAATTAGTATTAGTAAGTGCTTTGTTAATGTTTCTTAGGTTAGGTGAATGACAATGCAATTTTATTTTATATACTCACCGATAAAAATTATCAAAGTTAAAACCTGACTTGGGTATATCTTGTGCTAAATCAATTTTCATTTTGCAGTAGTTTTTAAACAAAACAAAGTTAAGAAATTTAAAAAAAACTATTGGAAAAATTCAAGTACAAACAAAATATGTAACAAAAATCGAATGACGGTCACGATTTTGACTGACAGCCATTACAATTACAATGAAAGATAATTTATTTGAAATTGTACGAATATTGGATATGTTCGTTTTTTACCAATTACTGATTGCCAATTGTTTGAATTTAAACTGGAAATTATTAGTGTGCACTTGATAGGGATGAATTTGCAATAAAGTTATATAATAAATTATTAATCAATTCAGAATTTCTTCACCCAAATAGTTATACTATTATATACGAATGAAAATTTAAGTCAATGTTATGCATGGACATTCCACAATTATATATCATAAGTATGGCAATAATTTCGTTAAAAAAATCATGCAACGAAAGAACAGATTAATCTCTGTTTTATGCGGCCATTTTACGTTCAGTTGAGGAAAATTTATTTGTGGTGTCGGTATGTGTTGTGTGGTGTGTTGCATTTTCAGGAACAGTGTTTGTGCATTTAATTAAATATAATAATTAATTTTAATATATAATAACAATTCAATGTTTTTAATTTAATTTAAAATAAATAAAACTAGTGTATTTTGTATATGGTGTTACAAAGTACTGTGGGTACTATTAAATTTACTAAAAGTCGTCCAAGCAAATGTTTAAATGGACGCGACTTCTATTATTACGCAAGTATCTCGCGATGACGAGCAATTAAATGCCTATCCAAGTGACAAAGGTATGTTTTTAAATGTGTTTTCAATTTATTATTTTATTCAATTAATGTATAAATTTATGAAAATGTAATATATCTATATATATATATATATACAAACGATTGTAATTGCCGGAGAAGGCATTCAACAAGAACAACAACAATATTTTTTGTATGCCTCCTCTCTGTGATGACCGCACCTGTTTGTATAAATCTGAAAATAAAACTTGAAATAGTCTGCCTGCTCCCCTAATTTTTCTCATTTTAAATGTATTTTTCAATTCTTCTTGTTGTGTTGTAATTTAAAAATAGAAATACGTAAACAAATAAAAGTAATAAACGTAAATAGCAACATCAGCATAGTATTTTGTCAAATTTTGAGTCGACAGACAACGTCACAAATGATTGACGACGATGAGATTCATAAATCTTTCTTTTTTTTTTATTTTCTTAAAAGAAAAAAAAAAACAGATTCCGTAAAGGAATGGAAAATACATTAAATTAATATTCATATAAATTAAAATAAAGTACATTAATAAAATGTAGTACGTCTAGGTCTTACGTTCGTTATTGGGTAAGTTAAGTCTTACTTTGCTACGTGTTTACTTCACAGTAAAAAAGGCGTGTACCCGTCGTTGTCGCGTAATTTAAAATGTTGTCAGTCTTGTGTAGTTATTTCATTTTCATATTTCTGTAAACATATTAGAACTAGTTTTTCTGCTAATTCCCAAACATGTACTTTACATTCTGATGAACTGAAAAATAAAAATTAGATACTTATACAAATCGTTAGCCTTGAGAGCATTTCTCTTTTTTTATTAGATAAATATTTAAATTATGTTTAATATTATGATGTGTAAATGTAAAATTTATTATAAATAAATAAATTACGATTTAACTTCTTCCAATGGATTACAGTGGAAAGCGAATGTCCCGAGATTTTGTCATCTTTCGATATATTTTTTGTTCCAAAAGAAAATTCTCTTCGTTCATTACTATTCAATTTAATTTGCGACGTCATTCGCAATGTTTGTTTACATTTGTATGATACTTTGTTTCTATAAATTCAACACTACTATTCCCGGAGGTATATATAGTTATAGGAAGGTATTTGTATAATATTATCTCTTTGCTTCTCTGTTTACATATTGTGGCTAGAGATGTATTAAATATTGCTGATTTTAATATTGGGTACAAATTGATGAATAATAATTAAAGTAATAATTATCTAATTTCACTAGCGAATTTTGTTTGTTTATAATATAGCAACATTATCAACCTGTTCATTGTTATAAATGACATAGTTTGGGAATCTGTTATGACTAATAACTAATCATAACGATAATGAATATCTTCTTGAGAATATGTAACATAGTTGAAGGACGTACCAGATAGATCACATACATACTAATTACTAAAAGTTGAAGAAATTCGTTCGGTGCGAATGTTCTCGATATTCATTATTGAGGAATTGTCTAGATTAGATTAAAAATTGATCGGATACTCGTTAAATTTTATTGACAGTCGTGATGATGAAGTGAGTTAACTTGTTTGCAAATGGTATAGTAAATCATTTAGAATTTTACATTGTTCCGTAGACATTTCGCGAATTTGTGAGATCATTTGATAGAAACGTTCTTGGTTTCATTACATACTAAAGATAGATTATTATAAAAGAGAAAAATTAACAACAATACAATGAATCTACAAAATATGATACAAAACTATAGAAGACTAAATCAATGTGAATGATGGTATAAACGTTTTTTTTTTTTTTTTTGCAAATCGTGCTGTAAATACAATCAATATCTTATAATTTGTCAAGTAAGTTAACAGCACTTCAGATAGACGCATCTAATTTAATCTATAAATAGTTTGGCATTCTTAATTGATACTTAGCAAATAGATATAAAGACTATGAATACTTATAACCTGCTTAAATAAATTTCAAGTTCAAGTTTCTCAGTATTCATGTGAATACTACCGTCTAATAGATGATCATGATAAATCCGTTGTACTTTGTGTAATATTTATGATAATCATATACATTTTGTATCAAACTTAAGTTAGGGGTTTATATAGTCTGTTTGAATATTCATGATTTATGATACATGTAATTGAACCGTTTTGAAACTGGAAACTGGATAGAGTCTAGTGGTAATCGTGACGCACATTTAAAAAAAAAAACTAAAATTGCGTAAAATATTCACCTAACTGGAAGTGAATATCAAAAATTTTGGGCAATGACGATTATTCTCGCACGTAGTTAGAGGTCGATAAATGAATACTTAATTCATTTATTATGAGATCATGAAGAATGAATTACTGATTTCAGATTTTACATTTAATTTTTGTGTATTTTATTCTCTTTTCTTGAAAGATATTTATAGTATCCAAAGTTATTATACAAAATAGCACACACAAATAATCTTGTATAGTTCGCCAAAAATTACGCTATTCAAAAATCAAACTGATTATTTAATAATATGTAAAGTTTGACATTTCGATTATGATATTATTTTCATCTTGTACTATATTTGCAATTAAATATGTTGACAAAATATATACTAAAATCTTATTATGTTGTCAAACCATATATGTACGTTTGTTCTTGACCAAAAAGTGAAGTAATCCCTTGATCAGGCTTCTACATCAAGTGTCTTTAAACCTTTATTAACCCTATATACTGTAGATAATGATTATTTATATTGTTCTGCTATTTGTGCAACGAAATTTATATTTATTAATAATAAATCAGTAGTATATACAAAACAATATATGCCCGTATGTATTGTATGAAAATACAATGCTAATAACATTGTGGAATTTCAATTTAAAGATCCATATTCAGTATTATTGTACAAAAGAAAGTCGTGACATTTTCCAATTGTTTCAATATTTTTATTTGTAACACATCATACATATTTTTATATAATTAAAAATATTAATTGTGACGATATTTGTATAATTGGCAGAGAAAATATTTATTTATTTTTTTTAAAAATAAGTACGAGTATATATTAAACTTTATATGTAGGCTAGCCTATTTATACTTATATTAGAAGTGCAGCCTGTAGCTGTGTTGTAGATAAAACTCTGATATTTAAATAGAAAAATAGTGTTAATAAAATGAGTAAATTGAAGTTGAAAACAATAAACTATTTTTAATAGTTCTCAACATTCAAGGTCAATTATGTAACTAAATATCTATTTACCTATTTGTATGTATGCAAATTTAAAAACATTCCAAGATATATTTAATATATACTTTTATATACAATTTAATGACTTAAGTGAAATCATTTATACTTTAAAGTAATAAAATATATTAGTAAGTTGTTGTATAAGAGGATTCCAAACGTCTTTGTGTATTTTATAGATTGAATATGGAGATTTAAAAATTCAAATAATTTATGAATTGTTCTTTGCGGTTTTAAATATATTTTAAATTTGAATGTAATACTTGAATGATTATTTATTGTAAATTCACGTGAATTTATACTGCCTGACATCCCAAATAGATTGTGGAAGAAGTTTCAGAAGGTCTATCACCTGTAGTGGATTTAAATAGAATTAAATCATGATCCGATTATAATAACAGGTGGAAGTACTTAATTACAATCTTTGAATATAATACCAAAATGTATATGACACCAATATATTATTAGAAATAAACACAAGGTTTACAATTAAGATTATTGTTTTCAGTGATTTTACATTATATCCGGTCCTATGCTTTTAATATTATCAATACAATTGAAGAACACTAGATGGGTAGTATTGAAATTGAAATTGACAACGCTTAAAATATGAATCGAACGTTCACTTTTAATGATATCATTTCTTAAAAAATAGTTTGACAACGTGAAAAGAATGTTGCAATTCAATTTAATCTATCAATCAACAGTTTAAAACAATTGTCAAAATTTACTTCTTCTGTTTAACATAAAAACTATAAACATCACACCATCATCATCATCAACATCATCTTAACTTTGGCAACCTCAAAGACGCAGAGAGTGTGATATTACGATGTTAAATCACCGTTTCTAATTTGATTATAACATCAAATAATTATAATTGAAATTTCATAACTGGAAAATATACACCATTACTGACATATATCGATATCGAGTTATCGGTGACACCGCGTGCAGGTAAAAATAATAGTCGGTTACGCCATTCGTCAACATATATAGTGGTTTTAAATTGAATTGAACCTTCACTATATCGATTATTCCATAATATTATATTTTGAACTTCATATGCTAGTCTATCAAGAATAATATTTTCTATTGTTTAACTGAAGATTAGGAATAATATGTTAATTTAAAAACGATGCCTTAAATAATAATATATATACATTTACTACATAAAATGTAAATTAACGTTAAAATATGTTCTCATTTAACGTATAATATTTGGAATA
>JANSTX010022584.1:0-15736 GCA_027564355.1 Penthetria funebris
AGATATATATATATATATTTTATATTGACTTAGCTATATATGTCACCTACTGGTCGCCTCAGTGTATGTCGAATTCAATTCCAATTTCTCAAAATGACAATTCTATTCGTCATCTTCAGATCTGCCAGTCTTTACAAATTCTCGATTGTATTTGGCCAGAAAATTGACGAAACGTTAAATTTGTGATGTTATTTGTCACCTTTCAAATTTCGCAGCTATAAAATTTAGTTTTATAAATGGGCAACTTTAAATATTTTTTTTTTGTAATTTTTGACGACCATCAGAATCTATTCAGCATATACAGAAACTTTTAATTCATTTCAAGCACCATCATCAATTATCTGAAAACGTCTTAAATATTGGAAATGCACTACTTCATCTATTTCTTCGTTACTGACCGCAAGTTAACATCTCATATTATCTTAATATTTTCATCTTTGAAATATTATGATCTTTAGCCTGTCTTTATCATCTGTATTTCACAATTCGTTCTAATTCAACCTCATATGCCTATTTGCTATGGAAAACAAATGTCGTCAGCGAGATCGACATTTTTTTTAAACGAACTTTTGCCTATTCATGAGGATTTTTCCATTTACTGAATTTCATTTGTGATCAACAAACGTTTTGTTCTAAAACACTGTCCTGTTAGTTTGCTTGCCAGACTCGGTAAGTTTCCTTTATGTTGAGAATTTGCAGTGTGCTATATACCTGAACTGTATATTGTGTCCGTAGATTATGTTGGTCCATCGCATTGATGCTGTTAATTGAACGAACTTTTATCATGTTCCTCCATTTTATTTAACGTAGTCATTACACGTATCCATTCCTTGGTTCCGTAACTAATGAAAGCGCAATAACGTTCTTGCCAACATATTTTTGGATGCGTATCTATATGAATTATAAGATAGGCAAAGATATGTTATATATCTTTTACCGCATTGAAATTAACATAACCTACGTACCAATACTAAATGAATTTTGTTGTTGAAGGCTATAATTAAATGATGTTTGTAACTAAAATTTATTATATAACCGACACCTTAAATGGACTTTATTTTAAATTATTCTAAGATATAATGTATTAAGATACTGTATATGTTAATATCTCTATATGGTATATATTTACAGAAGATTGTTTATATATAATTTATGATTATTAATATACTTACTTGTATACTCTCATATAAATTATTTTGTACAAATTTAAAATGTTTTATAGTTTAAATATGTAAATTTATTAAATCATTGATAAGCTCTCGTCCTAATACTTTGAATGTTGGGTGAAAGATTATTTCTTAACTACATTAAATATTATCTCAAATTAAAGTTTTGTTTCCTCATAATTAATAATAATAATAATAATAATTTATTATATTTAAATGGTTTAAGGGATTTATAGTTAAACATTTGTACATAATATAAAAATTATGGTTATAATAGAAATTTAATCATCCTAAATCTTTCATAATATGTTAACTTACTCTTCTATCGGTTAATAGCATTTCGAAATCAGTTGGTCAAAATTAATAAGTGTAGAATTTTATGTTGTCTTTGAGTTCCAAATTCTGTGTTATTATAGAGCAAATTATCACCAATTAATTTATTTCGTATTTTTTTTTTTTTGTATTTGTATTTCTTGGCATATTGTGTCTTCTTGCGACCCGCATTTATTGGAAAGTCCATTTAATTATTTGTACATTTATTCCCACATTTTACCGCCATTACTTCTTGCTAGCCATTAGATTCCCATCATAAAGCCTGTAAATATTTTCTTATAAACGATATGATTACTGGGAATAGTAAGGAAAAAGTATATTCTGTGTATTTTCTTTCCTTGACCTTTAGCTTGTATTTAACTTGTTCACTGTATTTTAGTAAATCTTTTAATATGTGCCACTTCGATAAATTTACTATAATTTGTAAATTATATGTGATTGTTAAACATTCGAATAATTCGTATTTCAAATCTAACCATTAACCTTAAAGTTATTTTTTTATATAAAAAAGTACGAGTATTTAAAAAATCGAATAAAATCACAGCAGAAGACGACAGCATTAATTAATATGTACATAATTATTTTTCAAGAAACCCACTCGTTGAAATGATTTTTAATTCTATTTTAATTTACATATTATACATTAATTGGTAAAAAATTCTAAAACAAAAATTTTTGCCGTCGTTTCGAGGGTAGTATACAGACGATATTAGCTGTATATGGGTACATATTTACATTTTAAAATTTTCCCAGAACAAAAGGCAATACATTAAGTTTTGTCTGGTGTTATGACAACATGAAAGGTTGAGATTTTTATTTTGTTCTATTAATTTAAAAACAAAAAATAAACATCAAAGAAAGTTCTATGATGTTATATTTTATTATTTTTTTTTTCCTTATAAGGGATAATATTGATTAGAATGTTTATTATCAACTAGAGACATTTTATAATTTGGTTAATTTCCAATTTTCTATATTATATGAGCATACTTTATAGCATCAATTATTGAATGCTATTATTGGAACTATATAATCCGTCAAAATGTGTTTGGAAAGCACATGGTAGTGGAATTAGATTCTGGATCATATATAAATACGTCTGTCGAATTTAATTATTAACTTTAAAAGCAAGTATAAATATACAGTAATTTGTCGGTTGTTCGTTGTTGATGTCCTATGCTGGAATGAATGTTGAGATGATGACTTGCTATATATATTTGCTGTATTGGTACATTTTTTCGTGAACTAAGGAATATGACATTCTTTTTTTTCCATACACTTAGAAATGTTGTTAGTAGTCAAATTTGATATTGTGTTTTAGTATCTTATATTCCTTATTAAATTTACTTGCATTTTTAAGTTATTATAATAATACAATTGCATTTATATTATTACTTCACTTCACATATTGAATTTTAAGTAGTTCTCATATATAATCGTAAACATATAACAATAAAATAATTAATTATTCTTTATTTATATCAGTTATATTAAGAATGTATATATGGTGAATAGCGTCAAATTAAAAGTGCATCATTTATTATTATGGATTGCACAATTAATATTATGAGTATGTCTTTATAAAATTAAATATATAAAAGTAAATAAAATTTAAAGGTTACGACTATACCATTAAAATCATAATAAAGTTAATTATAGACATTGATTTTGAATAATCACTTTGTTATTTTGTATATTATACTTTATTTAAAATGAATTTATTAATTAAATTAAAGCTGCTATGCTTTTCTGTGAATAAATGTAAATAATAACAAGGACATATTTAACGTCATTACTAGCTACTTTTGTACAATTAAAATTGTTTCTTCCATATATGACTAATTACAGGTGATTATAAAAATTATACAAATGTGAAACACGATTATGAATTAATATCGACAAGAGATATTATTTAATTGAATATTATGTAGACATGTTTTAGTATCTCACTGAATATACATACTTGTGTCATAAGTATAGGAAGAAATTAGCTGTAAAAATGTTTACAGTGATCAAATGGTACTCTAATATACTAACGATTTACAAAACTATCGATGCTAAAATCTAGAAATATCAAACCTTAATCTGTTTGATTATTCATACTATTGTTAGAGTATTAATATGAAACAATTTAATTTCTCTGAATTTTTATAAGCCGATCTGTGTGCTTGTATTTCACAGAATTTCACAAAATTATGAGTCTACATCAATCACAAGTATTTATTTGAAAAACGATCCTAAAATTTATAACCATATTTTTTGGTGTTTCACTTCAATTACTTATTGATACAAAACCCGGATTGAGTATCTATCCATCCATCTGTTATATACAATTTCAGTTTCTAAATTAAATTAAATTTATTATAATATATTTTAGATTCATTTCCAGAATATAAAATAAATCATCTTTTCCCCATTTCCTAATGTCATCAGATTTATGTACTCTTTAATTTATAGCATATTTATGTAATTAAAATATTTTATTTTATTTTTTTGCACCCCTTATTTTTCAATGGTTTTTGATTTATTCCCATTTTCTAATATATCTATAAATGTAGTAGTGTACGTACAACCAAAATGCTGTTGGGAATTTTAATGTTGAACATATTTTTCCTTTTGATTGATTAATCAAATCAAAAATCAATTTTTATCCATTTAAATAGTATATAACTACACGAGTGTTTATATACGTGGGAAGTAAAACATGTATTCAGTATATTTGTATCTTATAATGTTAAGAATGTTTCTTATTTAATATGTTTTCACTTTTTCTTTAAAAGAAAATTTCATTTAGATTTATTAAGAGTGTGTAAGAAATAAAAAAAGAGGAAAATATACATCACACGTAAGCTGTTATTTTTAATAAAAAAAAAACAAAAATGAAGGTATTTGTTGACGGTGAAAAGGAATATGTTGCATACAATTAAATGAACCAGCTGTTACAGTTGAAATCCTGTATCGATGTATGGATTAAATAGATTTGAAATATGGGCGACACCCGTTGTAAGAATTACTTCCTTTTTGTATAATTTAGGTAGTAGTGGTGACTATATGATCTTATGCTCTGCAATTAATTATTTTGGGTAAATATTTCTGAATATCTTATACTTATGATTATAAATCGTATTATTAACATGTACGTACATTTTACAGAACAATTGACTATACAAATAAATGATTCGTGATAATGCAAAAGTAATTAAAATTAAAATTTTAATTAATTGTCATCGCATGAATTTTGATTTAATTTTTCAAAATGCCAAATATTCCTCTATACTTTTTCATCAGCACCATATTCAAGTATTAAATATTTCTAATATTAACCACAGCATTATATTCGTACAGTGATCTATTATTTACATATACTCGTATATATAATTCTCTTTGATATAAGAAACTGGTATGCAAATTATAATTATAATTAATGATGGTTAAATTAAATACTATTATATATATATATATATACTTGTATAGATACAATTTTCTATTGATACTATGGATTGATGTTCCATACCCTTATTTTAGTAAAATATTTGATATTAATAATAATATAGTTCTATACTCTGAAGTATTCCTCTTTGTATATGTACTCGTATATAGTGAAATCAATGTACCATAAAAATAAAGGGATAAATTTGAATTTCCTGTCTTATAAATTGAAATTGCGATGAATAATTAAACATTCCATTTTATATCAAACAATCATCATACCGGTTCGTTTATCATTGTCATCGCAACGCACTAAATTGAAAATCATTTTCTATTTTCATTTTTAAAAACACTTGATGTATAGACTTTTGAATATTTTCAGCTTTGTAAATATTTTAATATTCCTAAACGATGAGTATATTATTAAATTTAACATAAAAATTATTTAGTAATATTTTTTTGAAATATTTTTTATGAGTCAATAGTATTTTTTTTTTTTTGTTACGTTTAACTTGATTAGTACTTTCAAATCTAAAATCAATGGTTTGAGAAATGAGTTATTTTTATAAACCACAGAAGTATTTATGTGGAAATGGATTTTCTGCAAGAGATCTTATATGTAAAGGATGTTTATTAGATATTGCTGGCTATTGATTTTTAGACTTGAAACATACAAGTTATAATCTATCAATTAAAACAGACAGATTCTGTCGTCTATCACATAACTTTTGTGGTGTAAACGATCGAATTTTTTTACCTTAAAAAATAAATGTCTATATGCTAGTAATTTTTATTTTTTGTTTGCTTTTACATAATTTCATGTGAATGAGATACTGATCTTTGTATATCCCACTAACGTGATGTCCATTAATATATGTGAATGATTTTTAATGTAACCAAACAATATCTAACCAATTTAGTACACACTTGTTTTATATGCACTACCTTCTATAGTGATTAAATTGGAATGCACAATTTCGATCATGATTAACTTTCATCTTGAGAAATGTACAGAATAAATTTTGTACTCGAATTGAATTTGAATTTCTGTATTATTAGTCATTATATTCTAGAGTGCAACAGCCATCATTATCGTGCATTGTTTGCTGGAATTATAGTATACGACTATGTAGATTTCTTCGAGATGAACTATTTCTAGGTGACTTTGAACATTATATATTATATATTAGTACTTGAACAACAATCATCTGCAGAGAATACAATAAATGTACTTTAGATTGCTCAAAGTATGATTGCGAAATCATGGGGATTTAGTTAACAAATTTCGTATTGATTATGTTTTCTTTTTACGTATTAAGTATTTTACGATTTATTAATATGATGGTCGTGCCAAATAATAATATACCTTTGTTATGTCGCTATGTTTTTCCTTTAAATAAACTGTTATCTTAATGCCGAATGTCCTATGTGTATGACTTTCCTTGTACGTTAACGTGTTCATTTTACTATACATAATTGTAATCCATAATGTGGTTTAACAGAATGTGGTTACAATAATAGTTCTGTAATATGTTGAGAATGGTGCTCTAGTAAATCTATAAAATTAATTTTTTTTTTTTTTGGGGAACACCCACCACCCACTGATGAATATCTTGTTTATTATTAATGTTTTCTTTTTTTTTTTTTTTCCTTTCCTTCCTTTTCCTTAATTTTTCATTAGCATGTCAGAAAGTCGAGAGACGGAGGAGACCTCTTGAATACTTAAATATTTCAAATGTCATTTTATCTCGTTCTATGTAATTGAGCAAAATTGTTGTAGTTGTCGGCCATCATGGTTTTCTCATCAATTTGCTCAACTTTGACATTTGAAGTTTATAAATATGCTTTCGTGTTTGCATGTTGTGTGTTTATATTTTATAAATTTTGTGTTAGGAAAAAATATTTTATTTAATTATTTCAAATGGAATTTATTGTTTATTTATATTAAATTATGAATTTAATGTTTGTGTTTATTGAATACTGTTATTTAATTAAAACTGGAATCATTATTTTGTTCATTGGAGGTTTTGATGGGTAATTGACTGGCGACATGGCGTCAGTGCCGGTAAGATTTGTTTGTTTTGTAAATTATAAATTCATACATTTTTTTATTATTTTTCAAAACTACATCATCTATTAACTTGTTTTTTTTTTTTTTTTATTTTTTTTAATAAATCATCAAATACTGAATATATTAATTTGTTGGGAAAATGTTTGTTTAAAAAAAAAAAAGTATTTTTCATTTGTTTATGCATTTTTCTTTAATGCAAGCACTGAAGAAGTGCATGTATCATACCGGTGGATAAACTTATTTCCCAGATTAACGACGTTTTTATTTTATTTTAGTTTTCTATCGTTAAGGAATTTGGTGAATAAACTCTTAAATTGTGTGTCCTTTAATATTACGAAGTTTTACTTCAAAATTATTTTCTAACCTCAACTTTTTTATTTTAGAAAATCAACAAAATCTTCTGCTATGATCAAAAGTGATAATATATTTTTTCATAAATCTAATTATATACGAATGTTTAATGAAACTAAATACTGGATGCTTCTAAATTGTGATATTTTACTTATATTGAAAACATTCTGCATGTGATCGAGACTAAAAAAAAAGGGTATAACGTTGTGTGTGTCTACCATGTGAAAAATATCTCGCCAAGAAACTAATTAAGTAGGTATGCACCACACTATACTAAATTTATTCAGATGTATCACCCAACTATTGTAGTTGATGATATTTATTATATTAGTATTCCACTTAATGCATTTGTGGCATATTTGGTTATTTTAGTTGATGTTTTTTACATTTAAGAAACCGCAATTGAACATATTTATGTCGTTCTATGCACCCATATGGTGTACGGATCAAGATGATGAAGTGTGAACATGTATCCACAGTATATCGGGGATGACTTCTCAATAACCTGTGCACCCATTTAATTTCATTTCAATTCAATTTTCAATTCTATGGGAATTTATTATTCAACGTTAAATTCACTTCAGTTTTCAATAGGATTTAATTAATTATGTTTTCCCCTGTTAATCGTCTATTAAACTTGATCAATTTATTTAGAGAATACACTCACTGATATTGTATATAGTAAATTTTATTTTATTCATTATTTTTAAATTTAACAATTAAATAAATTATATAAATAAATATATGAATTAATATATAACAAATTAAATCCTTAAAGGGGCAACAAATGAATTCACATATATTCGGTCTTTGTAAATTGCCAATGTAAATATGTATATGGATATATCATATATAACTCTATTATGGATTTAAGAATTATTTACACAAACGATTAACTTTGTCTATACTCATATATTATGTTATATACTATGCATGAGCATATATTTGCAATTTGTAAATAGTGAATATTTCCAATATTTTTCTATATCAGATAAATCAGAAGAGGGTTGTGTAATTGCTGTTGGCACTATGTTTTTTTTAGGGCAACTTCTTTCTATAATCGACATTTATTGATGATTGGAAACCAATTTTATCAATTTTAAATAATATACATTCATTTCTAGTGTATATTATGTGAAATTTTACATTGAATTGACTAGAGTAATGTGTAGCAGTAGTCATATCTGATTATAGTTATTTGTTCTTCTTTGTAGTATTTATTAATTACTTGAATGATTAACAAAATAGTATATAGTTTAGTATTTTTATTCGTTATATCTATATTTTTCTAATGACATAACATTCGATTCTATGTTCTATATACAATTTAATAAAGAGTCAATCAACTATATGAGCCTATAATGAATTCTAAAATAATTTCAATATCTTCAAAGGGAAAATTAAGAAAATTTCATTTAACTATATACTATATATCAGTATCATAATACGACTAAATTAGCCAAAAATGCAAATAGCTTTCAATTGTTTATACAGGGTAAATATTTTCTAAAATTTTAATGAAAATTATTTAGTAAATATTTTGATAGATAAAATTATATTGCGATGTTTAAAGTTTTATTTAACTTTGATGTTATGCTAAGACACAATTAATATTTTAACTTTATATAAATTAATGAGAGTAGATAGATTTAGGTATTGTCAATGTACAGTGTAGTTCATATTGAAATTTATTGAGGATGTTGGAAAATTATTAACTATTTCTATTAATTTTGACTTACATATAATTTTGTTTGCCTTCCTTTGTAACTTTATTTTTGTTCGTTAGAAAATAATATATAATTTAATGTGACTGATATTTTCTAGCTTGTCGGCTAATTAATATTATATTTATCTTTAATATTTTCCAGTTAAATAATTATTATATACCATACTATATCACCTTTATTTGAGTACATTATAAATCCATTTTTAATGCTTTATTGGACTGTTATCATCTGATATCAGTTTTGCCTTTTTTAACGTTCTCATCCGATCTTCTATAATTTGTTTATTCGTTTTGTCATTTCTTGTTTTCAGTTTTGTGCAGTGCATATCCAGTGGTATTTTCTTTTTTAATTTTTAAGATCCAGTGTCACTTTATTATGACAATACATATTTGCTTTTGCATTACATTGCTTTTTCATTTTCTTTAATAAAACTACTTATCGTATTTTTGCTTTGTTTCTAAAAGCTATTATCATAAAACTGTTGTATGTTTTTGACAGATGGAAGATATACGAAACGTTTTTATTCTATTAATTTAAGAAAAAAAAATTATGAAAATTATGGCTTAACAAAGGGGAGATAAATTTGAAGAACTAACAAATAAACAAAAAATATGGCAAAATTATTCAAATATCAGGGTATATGTAAAATAATGTTTAAAACAATCATTTTATGTATTCTTCCTTTTGTTTTATATTATCATATATTTGTTACTAGAAGTAGATATGCATGTTCCAAAAGTATTTTCATCATATACAGGATCATCAACATAAGAATGAATGATGTTAGACATAAACTGTTATAAATGGGGGGATGCCTGAAAAAGTCATATATTTTCCTGATATTTTATTATATACTCTTGTTATATATAGTATTATATATTTATATATACTTTTGTACATAAATATATATCGTTTATAGTGTATATATATATATATATGGAAAATTGTAAAATACCTCTCTAAATATGAAATAGGAATTTTGTCATCGTGAGAATAGACCAGATGAATGATGTAAATATATTATATTCGTAAGGGTTCTCAAATGTGTGAACAACAACATGTTTAAGTAGAGTTTTTGCCGATTGCTTCTGTTTAAGCGGGGGGGACATTACAACTTTTGACACATTAGCATGTGAATAATACGATTTGGGTGCGGAAAATGTGAGGGAAATTGTAAATTTTTTTCTATTATATTCGTATATATCTGTATAAGAATTTATTGTATTTATAAATATATGAATGGATACGAATATATGCAACTCTATATATACCAAGGGTCTGACAAATTTATCTATAAATATTTTTAACTTTACGATTTCATATTAATGTATTTTATTGTTGGTTGCTTTCAACACACATGTGATGATGCGTTCTACAAATGGTCTATTATATAATTTATTGAATTGTTGAAAATATATTTAATAATAAAAGTTATAAGTGATTGATGACACTTGTTGATTTTTATCTGTTTCATTGTATTGCATATTATTCAATATTTCAACGTTGTAATCGAAGAGGAAATGTCATTTTTTTCTGTCAATTAGTGTCGTGATTTATTTAAAGCTTTTATTATTGGTTTTTAATCTATAATTGTTTAGATGCTAAAGTAATTTTTATTAGAAGTCTACGTATGTCTTCCATAATTCTATAGGAAATAACATAAAAAATCATAAATTGCATCATCATTATGTATGTAACTTGGATCCATTGGTCGGCACTACGATGTTACCCCTAATGTAACATCAAATATGTGGATCAATGTGAACACCCGCATTACTTTATCGAAATACCGGTTACTACACCATGTGTAGCTGAAGATAATTTAAGTCAATCAGATGATAGTCAACTGCTCGATATATAATAATGTACCGGTGCATTATCAACATTCCATTAATTTTAACTGCCCAATTTCACTTAAAAATAATTTTGCCTTTAATATTTTTATGATATACTCATTTTACACTAACATCGCATAAAATCGGCAATAAATGTATTCATAAATCTTAGTAACTTTATTAGGTAAATTTATGTGTACAAGGAAGTCTTAGTTTTTGATCATAAAGATCATAATAAATAATATTCATTCATTTCCATATTAAAACCCCCTGCAGTTAAACTATTCCAATCTATTAAAATATACTATGCATAAATATTTGGAGATACCATTTTCTGTCATACGATTTACATATATTTAAGTTACATGCTTTCATTTTCAAAATGCATAATAGAATAGACGATGCATGGTTTTTTAATATTTGTTTGAACATTTCGCAAACCAAAAAAATTATGGTTATACTCGTTTCTCGTATATATTATTATGTATTTCTATCCATAAGGATTTTTTTATGGTATCCATAAAAAAGAATCAAAGATATATAGAATCATAAATGAAAAATATTGATTTATAGCAATTGCATTTATATTTATACGAACATGTGGATAACACATGGAAGCTATAGAAAATCCGATTCGTACAAAGTTCAAATATTATATTGCAAATGTAAGCTAAAATAAATGCAAAAAAAAAAAAGAAACAAAAAACCACTAAATTATGGACATTTTCAAATATATTTATTGATCGTAAATATGACTAGTATATAGGAAAACTTTTCTATAAATCTAATGAAGCTAGAGTTATTATATGCATGGTATGACTAATATATTATAGACCGCTTGTCGCATTTAAACGTAAGTTCTGATATTATGGTACTGAAATAATATTTATTATACTTTTATTCCGGTTCTAGTTTTTCTTTTTTCTTTATAATTTCAATTGGTGATAATGGAATTTATATATCATAAAGAAAATCTGACTATTCAATAATATCACTTTTGTCGCGAATGTTGATATCAAGTCATCAGATGTATGCATAACACACTGCAAAAATGTGAGCCTGTGGAATTAATTGCCATTCCCGACAATGCGATAACTTCAATGTATTGAAACTCACGGTTTTTTTTTTTTGTTAACACCGTAGCTTCTAAAATAGATGATATGATGAACTCCTTTGTTGCAAAGAAAATTATTTAGCCCATTTTGTTACACTCATGCCCTTATCTTTCGAACCATTTCTAATGAGTTTGCAGATTATTTATGACCATTTCCATGGCATTTATCGATGATGTTGTAGCTGACGCACAATAGTAGGTTGTGATTTTTCTGCCAAACAAATATAAATCAATCACGTTTGAATGCCATTCCAAATATTACTTTTCGATTACGACATAGAACAAATTATTTAACTATAGTCTGTCAAATTTTTGTGAATTTGTGGGTGACAACGAACCCTGGCTATAACCTTTTTATTATAAAAAAATTATTATATTTTTCCATTTATAGTTTTGTCTGTATAAAAAAAGATGAAGAAAGTTTTCAAATATATAAAAATAACGAGGAATAATCCAAAAAAAAATGTATTGGAATTAATTTCAAATAATTTTCTTTTACCAGAATTTTCTATTTATATATGAAATGGTATCATAAAGGTTACCTCAACCTCTCATACCTCTCTATATGTATCCTTGTATTTTTATAGGGTATTCCCATTTTTCTTGTGGTTGTTATATAATTTTGATTTATGATTTCAATTCGGGAAAAAATATGAGTTGATGGATGTACTTAATAAATTGGGTCAAGTGTTCTTCTTTATATTGCTTTTTATTTGTTGCCTTTTTTCTATATATCTTTTACAATTCAAGTAAATCGATTAAAATCCTTGATTAAGACATTTAATGAATAAAATCCATTAAAAATATTTTCATCAATTGAAATATTGAAATGCGGAAAAAATGAATTATATAACTCTTCATGTCTTTTGTTAGATGTATTATTTTTATCGTATTTTGTTACATAGGGCTATATTACGATAGTATTGTTTCCAATAACCGTGAATAAATGTGAAACATGTATAGTTGGTCGACTACATATATGAATAATTCGCTACCTACTTTGTGTGGGTGAGATGTTTCTACATCAAGTCTACAAACAAGACAATAAACATGGACCACATACCTTGAATGGCATATCTTTTGCGTTTGTGTTTCCGGTTGTACCGCGATTTTTTCTATATTTACAAGTATACATATGACAAGATTCAGAAGACTAGTGGAATATGCAGCTGTCCTTACTTTGTTCAATAAATTTGCAATGATTTTTACAAAATGGCACTTACATAACATTCTATTCAGAAGCTAGTTCAGAACATTTTAAATCGTATTATAAAAACCTCTGTAATAAAAAGTGGCAGAAGCAGATTATTAATTATATATATGTATAATTTTTTTTTTTTCTTGCATTTTCTCTCATGACTGTGTATTTTAATAGGCTGAATAAAAATCAGTTAATTTCAGTCGCAGAATCTAATTAATATGTAGTTTATTAAAAACAACAAAAAATTCAAATGCATTGAATGATACAAAAGGAAATGCCAAATTTATGATAAATTTCTACATTTTTCTCTTATATAACTTAACATGTATGAAGCTCAGGACTTTGTTTTTAATAAAAACTAATTCTTATTCAATTTAGAAACTAATTCTTGTTGAGTTTACTAAAAACACTGTCAGAATTACACTCGCATATTGGTTTCAATCAAAAAAAATCCTATATTTGCTGAATTCTATTAAATACCTCCTTTATTGCAGAAGCACCCCAGTAAAAATACAAAGGTTTGGTCCTCTATTATATAAATAATGTATGATTTGTATGTTAATGGCATTGTGTGTGTGTGTGTTTTTTTTTTTTTATTTTTTATAACCAAACAACTTTTAGGGATTGGTTACCTTTAATGCTCAGGCTCAAAATAGCTGTTTATATTTCATCTGGCTTATGAGATTGGAAGGGGAGGGTCGATTTAAAAATTAAGGACAATATAGTTCAGGAAGAAGGCTCCACAGGAGAAACGTGTGCGATATGAATGTGTCCCTAAATCTGACAGTACCATCAAATTGTAGTTCAACAGAATGCGATTGTGATGGACCCTTATTGACATCTAGATTTTTGAGAATTCTATACATAGTTCTCGAATGAATATATACAGGTTTCACATAAAATCCAGAACTAGGCGAAATCGGTGTTGTTTTGCCACAGATCATTGTTAGAAATTATGGCAACCAATAAGTTAGCCTTTTTTAATTGAACATGTGTCGGGGCTGCCATTGGAATCTACTAGCATAGGAATATAGGATTTTTTTTTTAAAGTTGCTGTTCACTAGTTTGTATTAAAGTATTTCTTGCATCGAATATTATCATTCTACAAAGTCTACTATAAATATATATTGTCAGTCACTTTAAAAACTCTTATTATATTACTAGAGTACATTATTTTTAAAGATATATCAACATAAACGTAATCCTTCTAATTTGAAATAAGTTGCTTATCTTTCCTTTTATAGAAAGTAAGAAATATCCATCAGAAATTAGAACAAACAAACTAATAAATTAGGTGAAAAAAATAACCAATAAAAGTTACGAAAAGTCTTGTTACAATAAACCAAAAAAAAAGAAAATATCACAGAATTAATTTTCCAACGAACTTCTGTTCTCACATCCCTATTCCGGTCTTCTAGGATTTATGTATATATATATATATATATATATATTGACTTTCAAATGCTTCCGTTTCACGCGATTGGAATTAGTTTTTCCTCTTTTATTTTTCGCTATTTATTTTCCTTATTTTAACATTTTCCTTTCTTTCCTTTAGTTTTTTTTTTTCCTTGCTATTGTCCCATTGATTTTGAAATCTTAGTTACTTCATCATCTCGTTTGGGGGTTTTTTTTTTTTTTTCTTTTTTGCATTTGTCCAAATGAAAAGAAGTAATAAAATAAAACGAGGAAAATTAAGGCATTTTCAACAAATCAATGGGGCTAATAATAATGAAATTCGTATATTGTGACATTTTCAAAGAATGACTATGAAAACAAAAGGATGCGAAATGAAAATTGTTTCGGAAAAGATTTATTTTGTGAAAATACATGAAATCGGTAACAGTTTTTTTTATTTATTTTTTTTTTATTTGATCCTCGTATATGATGTGAGTAACACAATAGAACCTTGAAGTAAGCAAAAATCAAAAGAAGAGGCTGTTTTTATTTATATAGGATATATATATATATATCAAGAAAAAAAGGATGGTATTTAATTTCAATGAGATTAATGATTGTAATTTTAAAACTTGTTATATTTAATTTGTGTGGGGTTGATGGGGGGGTTCTATAAAACTATGTATAGACAGTTTTGTTTTTTTTTCCGTACAATTTTCTATTCTTTCTCTTCCTATTTGAATTTCTTTTCTCATTATATATGGCATCATGTATTTTTGGGTTTTCCATTCTTTTTCACAAATAACCAATAAATATTGATGAACATAAAGGAAATATTTTATTACTCTTATATTGTTTGTATGTGCAATTTTGTATTTTGTGATGTGATGTCTTGTATATTTTTTTGTTATAAGGAATAAATAAGGAAATGTTCTTTTCTTTTTCAGTAATATTTTTCAAGTTTCATAAGCCCTTAAGCTAGAACATTACTAATAAATGAAATCGATTTGTTTACAAAAGTAACGCAATTTCTATTTATTAGATAGGGGGGATTACAAAGATTGAATACTATTTCTAGGATTATGGGCCATTATAATATAGTTCAAATAGTGGT
>JANSTX010022595.1:0-15734 GCA_027564355.1 Penthetria funebris
AAACATTTTTAAAAAAAAATAATAATCCGTAAATGTGCAAATATATGATTTAATTTTTTAATAACTGAATCAATAAAATTTTTCAGAAACATGTTCATAACTGATTCTAATTGAAAAAAAATTGTAACGATTGTATGCACAAATAACATATTTTTTACCACCAAATATACTCGTTGTGTATAAACAATGAATACCTTATAATCTCTTAAAATGTCCACAATTAGAAACATACGCATTTGTCGCTAATTCTTCCATATCCTTACACCAAATAGAAAACATTTTAGAACACTTGAACAGACAATACTCTGTCAAATAACGACAATTTCGCGCTTCTATAGTATCGAAATGATTGACATAATATTAGTAAGATCATCATTAAAATTTTCGTATCAAATTATAAATTTTATATTAAAAAAATAATTATTATATTATATGAGCTACTGTGCGTTACAATCACTTGCACTTTCATAAGTACTAAGAGATCAATTCATGTTTAGGAGGTCGATGTGAGTCCTAAATCAATAGTTTAAATAACACCATAATCACCACCACTCTACTTAATTATTCGCAGATGTATAGGACATAATTATATAATTGTTTCTATATATTTACCATTGAATATTTAAAATGCACAATTTAATAACTTAGTGAACACTCGCCCTATCTATTGTGAAGGTCGATATGCTGATGAAGTTGAAGTATTTTATATTTACTATTACTACTAGTAGTAAATTTTGTTAGCAATTAAGCCACATAAACATATATCATTTATGATATTATTTTGTTTAGCACATGAAACAATGTAAAATTATATGAACCACTCACCTTACATATAGTATATTACTTAAATTTTTATCTAACACGAATTGTTACATATTACACTGTTTTGGGACTGTATTATCATATGCCCAAAGGTAGATGATAAAAGATTCTTTAATGTGCTGACCATTAAACAAAATTACTATGTATAAACTACATACCATATATAAGACCAAAATTTCATATACATGCCAAATGGTATTGGACACTTTAATATGGGTCTTGGTGTATCACAGCTGATGAACTATTTAAGTATAATGCTAATAACAGAATATTTGATCTTATCCTATGCTCGACACCTCATGTGATTTCAGTAATGGCATGTGGTTTACCCTTGAAAAAAGAAAACTTTCATCAATGATTGAATTTAGATTTTGGAGTGGATCCTATTGAAAATAGTTTCCTTTAATTCCTTAAAATCATGTGCTAAATCTTTGTCCACATAAGAATAATATTTAATAAATCATTAACAGTAGGTAATTTGCGGACGATGTGGAAGGTATCGCATATTACCACTATCTGTCGTTGCTGAGGTGAATAAAATTATAACCCCATTCTCCAACATGGTTTCATTAAGAGTCGTTCTACGTCAACGAATCTAATGGCATTCAAAAATTTTGTGATTGAATCCGGTGAAGACAAATAGATGTAACGTATACTGACTTTAGTAAGGCTTTTTTTTTATCTTACGTATCGAGAACAATATGAAATTATTGTTGAATTCCAATGTAGAGATTCTCTGCGGTAATGTCCGATGTTTCTCAAGAAAGTCATATAGGTTCCGGTGCGCCTCAAGAAAGTCATCTGGGTTCACTCTTGTTTAATTTGTTTATTAATGAAATCGTTAATGTGTTTAGTAAATGTAAATGTTAAATGTTTTACTTAATCCAATCTTAAAGTACGTTATTATCAATGATTGATTGAAGGATGTATGTATTACTGTACAGAAATTTTCAAATATATAGTTGGATAATTATGATTGATACCATATTTTTTAATGGGTAAATTTCAAATATATAGTTAGTTATATGAATTAATATTTGATGTTACATGTAGTTAGAAACGCAGCAAATTAACATCATAATGACGTCCTATGCCCTCTTCGAAGCGTAAAGATTAATATGAATATGACAGACATATTTAATATATATTAACTATTTGACATATTTATAATAATCTTTTACCGCCGACGGCTTGTTAAATATATATCTATGAGAAAATTTAATTTATTAATTACATATGCATATTATTCAATCATATGGCGATTAAAAGTTTAATCTAAAATTTAAAATGCGAAGGTTTATATCAAAAATAATAATAAATAATAACCATAATTTGTAAGTAATATAAACACGTAGCGTGAGCACAGTTACATTTTCGAATTAACTTCATGCCCGGTTGATTTTGTTGCGAAAATGAATCTCAACATATATATATATATATATTATCTCACATATATATATATATATATATTATCGACTGTATTTAATATACATAAATCTGGATTTACAAACTAAAAATTATTAATATAATTGTATATTAATTGAGTAAAAATACGGGTAGTGATGTTATTTTAAATACTTGCAGTATCTGATTCTCAGTAGCCTTATTATAAATATAGTTTGTGGCAACCATTTGTGTCCAACCAAAATAATGAAGGATTAGCCACCGTTTGTAATTCAATTAATATCGAATGAGTTTTAAAAAATTCTTAGCCGATTACAGCCTTATGGTAGGTGTAAATAAGATGATATTACATTTTTGGCCTTGCATCACTAGTTTATGCTGATAATACGAACGTAATCTACTTCATCAGCTAAATGCAGATATATGGATTATTCTTAAATTTAATTTATAATTAATAATAAGTATCTGCATCTTTAAAGTACTTGTGCATACAAGTACTCGTACGTAGATATAACCAACCATTTAATTTCATTCATAGACATAGAAGAGTTTTCAAAAAAAAAAAAAAAAACACTAAAACTAAAACTATAATAAATATAACATCCTCATAAATATTAAAGAATTTAAATTTTAAATCTGAATTATTTACATTTAAGGTAAATAAATAGAAAAAAAAAAAACTGATGTTGATTGTACAGGAAACATTCACTTCATGAAGAGCCCGCAAGACAACCAGTCCATATAACTATAATAGGTAATAATATACGGGTAAGATAATATTATAGAATTTCACTACATTGTGGATAGCTAAATTATCCACATAATTCCTCAAATTTCAGTAGCTGAACGATAAATAAACATGATATTTTCCGGTTTTTACACTTATAAGTGTCATGTAAATAAAAAACAAAAAAAAAATAAAAAATTATTAAAGAAAATATATGGACAATATACAACTTGTACGAGCTTGATGGATAAGCCTTTAAAAGAAAATAAAGTCAAAATCTGCTTTATTTAAAATTTTCAAAATTTCCGATGGTACAGTAAAATAAAAAAATGTATTTTATTATAGTTATTTACATATTAAAAGTAAATAAAATTAATGGTAATATTTGAATTGGTATGGATGGGATCCCTTTTGTGTCATCATGTTAAGCATTAATCAATAAGAATTCCTCATAGTGTATAATAATAATACACAAAATGAATTTTATTTTATTTCATTTTGTAAATATTTAATATACTCACTCATTTTTCGAACAGCTTTAAATTTGTTTAAAATTTTACAGCTGAATTCTCTTCTTTAACAAATTATTAACAATAATTTGTCATAAGACAAGCAGATGAATTGTTGCTGAAATTAAAAAGAAAAAAATGTTAAAAAATACATCGTTTAGAGTGCGGTGGTGGTGGGTGTCATATACAAAAAAGGAAAAAAAAAAGGAGAATGAAGACAGCAAAATGAATGTATCAACAATATAATTTTATTATAATTTATCTTCATTATATATACCATAGTATCACAAGGCAACATTTACAGCACCGACAAGGATCATGATCATATATTATGCACTCGAATCTGTTATGGTATATTTTATGTGCCAAAATAAAGGATTACACAAGAAAATATTATACCAATAAACAATTCATGCTATATTCGAATGAATTTTATTTTTATTAAATACAGTGAGTGACAAGTAACCCGATATTTTGGCCATCAGATACTCCAAATCAATGAATACAGCCTTATATATTAGCGTATTATACATATTACAATAGGCTAATATATAAGGCTGTAATTGATAGATTAGCAGCGATAAGAACGATATATTGTATTCTAAAGTTCTTAGCCATAGTATAAACCATAAGCCTTTATAATATTCGAAAAATGTGAATTGAGTAACTGAATATTATATATAATATATATATTTAATATAAAATATTATAATATTAGTATTGTATTACAAATATGTTAAAAATCAGAATAGATCTCTAGACATTATTTAACATAAAAATATTTTACACCAATATTATATATTTTTGTCAATAAATATGTTGTTTAAATATTCTTATTTTGCAACAACATAATGAATGATAACCTTTACAGGATTGCAGTATATGGCAATGATAACAGAAAATTCTTAATTATTTCGCTTATAAAAACCTATAACATTAAACATTTATTCAACTTTTTACCCCTAAATCATCATCATAAAAGCAACTGTGAACTTCAGTATATAATTGAAATTTAACAACCATTACAGACATCGTGATCGAGTTAACGATTTCACCCCATTGAGGTTTAATCTACATATATTTCTTTAGTTATGTCATGGAATGAATTGAAAATATTAATATAGTCCACGGTATTAAACATCAATTTTACTATAGGAGTGTTCAATCATCATCATTCAATCATCATCACCAATTGATGATATATAAAATATATATCAAGATATTTGTTGATAACTCAATTTACTAATATATTTACAGCATATGTAGGTAAGTTTTATTAACCTTCAAACGTAAACCACATCAACTCCTATTATTTGAAATGAATATCAGGTGTGCAATAAAATAAAATTTATATATACAAAGTAAATTAAGATTTGAAGTTATTTTTAATATTTAAAACGAAATACGAACGAAATAAATGAAAATTGTCCTTGTTTTAACTTTTAAGAATTCTTTTCTCATTTCCTCGTAATATTATATATTTCTTTTATAGTTTTATATGCGAGCAAAAATTTCATAGTTAATATTTTTGATTAGATTATTCGCTTAAGGTTCAGTAGGTCATGCAGTGACCTATATAGACAAACAATGTAATTATGCTTAAAATTTACTTCCCATTTTTCCTAATTATAGTCATTATATTCTTTAAGTAATCTATAAATTCTCAGCTATATCATTTATTTTTAGATTTAAAATATATTTTAAAATGATTATAATATTGCGGTATGATCGGAAATATGATGAAGATCTCTTTAATCAATCAATGTTTCAAATTTATATGAAACTATATATTCATATGGTGTATAAATAAGGGAACACATGAATGAAGTGGTAGACTATCATCGGGGTTAAAAAACGATTTTGGCGATCGGTTGGATTTACTTGATAATTTTCACACATAATATTTATACTTGTATTTCCATTAGGTCTAATTCGATATTTTGATTGTTCATTTGATTGATAGAGTTAACAGACCATTTTAATCATAAATTGTAACTGCTTCAATGATATGATAATGGTTCATCAAATTTTATTGGACTTGGAGTTCTAAAGGGTCACAGTGAATATTATCACAATTCGATCGTTTCTTTCCATACCATTATACGCATGATATTAAAGACGATTATTGAAATGTTTATGTTAACTCCGCTATTCCGTATTCTGTCAGTTTTTCTGATTCAAATATTGGTCAATTGGAATCCTGAAAGTTCTATTTATATATGAATATTGTTATTATCGCCAGCAAATTAACAATTGATTGTATGGTAAAATAAAATTTTCTTAAATATTGACAGACAGAATATTTTAATTGAATTCAACATATTCTTTTTCTAATGTAATCGAATTTTTGCAAATAATTTTGACAATACACACAGTAAAAATATTAATCTACATCTACTTACAAATGTTAGCTTTTTAATCACTTTCGGGGTTTCGTATAACTATCGCAATTTTCCAGGACTTGTGTCAGGTTAAAATGATGAATATTTATCATAAATTAACATAATATTATCAAAGTAAATATTCTAACAATTACACTAGGCACCAAAAGATTCGTACAAAATATAAAAGGATAATTTATTAATTTTATATTTATTAATTAATTATTTATTATTTTTTAAAAAGCAACGTATTATATAATTTTAAGTGCCGATAAATACATTCAATTCAATTAGAATGAAAACAAAATTGTTAATATTTTTTATATCTATTTATTTTATATAATACTATCATACTATAAATAAGTAAGATTTTAAAAATGTGTTTCCTATAAATATAACGTAATGGTGTTATTAAAGGGTATATACAAGTAGAGGAAAATTTTAAAAATAATTACATTACATTAAACATAAATATATACATATATGATTTATTATTTAAATAGATTTTAAAATATCCTTATTGATATAATGTGGATGTTACTAAATATGTGTATATCTATATAATAATATTAATATTTCAATATATATATATTTTTTTTAATACTAATTTTAATATATAGATTTATACATTGATTATTTGATTTAATGGAGGGGGAGGGGGTGCAGTTGTAGTTCAATAATTCGAATTTTACTATATGTTACAACTATACATGAACAATAATATTTTTTATTCTAAAATTTTGAACATACATATATCGCAATGACATTAAATGAAGAATATCCCTTTTAAATATTCACACAATAAACTAACTCAATTCGATCATAATTGAGTTTATTAATTATTGGTACAAAAAATTATAGTATTTGTCATATTAATCACAGGACTTATAATTAGCTATGACATCATATTTTATATTTTGATTAATAAACGTGCAGTAACAAATTACTGATTTATTTATTCTGTACAAAATTATAATGTGTACAAATGGCACTTAGAATATTTTCAATATTTTCATTGCAATATCATAGAACAAGTAATTTAACATATTAAAACTAATCAGTTTAGATACGTAGATATGGGAACAATAATGTGTCCACAGTGTATGACAATGAATTGAATGGACTAGGAATTTACCAATATTTGGTACTATAAATGGTACATAGCTGATAATAAATTATAAGTTAATATACTGTCCATATTACATAAAAAAATTACTGAAATGAATTTGATTTCTAACTAAAAAAAAAAAAATAAACGAACAAAAAAAAATAAAAAAAAAACTGAAAGAAATGTGATTTCAAAACAAAAAAAAAAAAAAAAAAAACAAAAAAATCATTAACACAAAAGGACAATCATAGTTGGAAAATATAAATTTTCCAGAGAAATATAAATTTCCCTCAAGGATAGATTTGAATTTTTATTAATTTTTTATTTTATATTTAAATTCTGTATCTCACAAACAATTTACTTAAAATAATAACTACATAATTTACATTTTATTTAGATTTCAAAAATCAATTCCGAGATTAATTAATATCAACTTTTTAATTAATTAATATCAAGATTTTATGATTAACTAATACCATCAAAAAACATAGGTAATGTAATGTTGTAATTAGTACTTAATATTTTCTTTTTTTTTCTTTTTAGTTATTTCATTATTTTACATAATTTTAATATTATCACAATAAACTTCACTGTCAGCTTTTCGCATATTATATAAAATAAGCACTTTTTTTTTTTTTTTTTTTATTAAAAGAACTCAATTAAATATTTGTTGGTTTTTCGCGTACTGCTGCATATGTAAAAAGATAAAGACATATTATGCCACTTCTAGATCAGATGAATCCTCAGCATCAATATGAATATGTAATGAATTATTTACTTGCATTGTTGAAGATAAATCAGTTGGATCTGTAGTACAATTTAATACTTTATTACCACTATTATTAATATTATGTTCTTCCTGTAATTTTCTAATTCGTTCCTGTTCCTCACGTTTCTGTTTCCTCCATTTGGCTCTACGATTTTTAAACCAAACCTTTAATGATTAAAAGAAAAATAAGTACAAAAAAATGTCAAATATTATTTCCTTATTAATTTCATTGTATACACCACATAAATGTAAATTTGTAAATTGGAAAGAGAAAAAAAAAATTGAGATCACAAAAAGTGCGGCATATTATGTATCAATCTCGTACTTATAAAGAGCAAAAGGATTTAAGATATCAATTTATTCCAATTTTTATGTGTCCTTTCATGTTAAAAGTAGGCTGTTTATTTTCAGTGTATTCAAGTGTAAAACATATTATATTTTATATGTATTTAATTTGTTCTTTTTAATTTTCTACAAACAGTTAATAACATGATGAAAAAGGACTAAAATTGCAAAAGGACAAATTGCTTTTATATTTATGTATTTACGTTTTTTTGTTTTTTTTTTTTTTTTCTTTTTCTTTTTTTTTTTTTTTTTTTGTAATGCAATTGATGATGTTTTTGAGAAATAAATGCTAGTATATATTGAAAAGATTCGTTGTTAATATTTTGTGTGTATACGATTGTAATATAAATGGACCACCCTTGTAATCCGAAAAAGGACAATTATTTAACTATTATGGGAAAGGATTGGATTTGTTACAGATTTAAGTGATCTTTTTATGTTTATAGGCTTTACACTACATATTATATACAGTTTTGTACAATAAAATTATGGCCAAAAAAAGAAAAATTAAAGAAGTTACAATATTATAAAAATAGCAGATGTAGATCTGGTTTTTTTTTTCCTATTTTTTTTTTTTTAATTCAATTTTGTTTTGAAATTTTGAATGAAAATCATATTTGAATATTTTTAATACTTGTATTATCTCAACCGTATGATGACATCAAATATCAACGAAAAACAACTACAAATTGAGATTTCTAAAGTATCAAATCCTATTAGTATAAAAATTTGTTTTTTTTTTCGTTACAAGAACATTATCAGACACATTGAGTTATTAAATTAGTCAGGGCATAAATTTGGCACTCAAAAATATAATTGAAATGCATTGGCAATTCATTGAAAGAATTGCAATGACATTTGCTGAAACAGTGTCGGTATCAAAAAAGGTACAAATAAATGTATATCATATGTATGATAATCGACTGTTTCAGTAGATATATTCAAATGTAAACGTGGTTGCATTATTCAATTATTGTTGCCCTTTTGATAGTTCCAAGTATTTTGATGCAAAATTTAAAGTATAATATAATTTGCATCAATGCAAAAAATCTTTATAGAATTAACACTGCTTCAACATTCATAAAAGAATTATAGATCAATTATTCTGCACAAAGTTACATTACACAAAATATATTGTAATACATTAACGTCATGGAAAGCATCAAAATAAATTCAAAACATTATAGAACATGATTCTTAATAGCTCATTTGTGACAGCATCCGTTCTTACTCCTACATCCTTATTGAACAATCAAAAAGTATTTCGAAAAAAATTATCATCATCATAATCATTACATTAGTGAATCACATAAATTTCATTAGCCCCGAAGTTTATCGAAAAATACCATTAAAAATTCAGTAAAAAAAAAACTATGTGTTGAAACTAATATGTACTTCGATCGTAAATGATTTACAGTTCTGATTGTTAAAAGGGATCATTTTATAGAAATTACACACAATTGAAAAAAGAATGTTTATGCCAGCTGGTGTATAATTGAAATATAAAATCAAGAACAATAATATTCAATTTTAAAAATTGCTTCTATTACCAATTATAATTAGTCAAAGTAGATACTCCGGAAAATTTACAACATATAATTGGTAGTGCTGAGTGAACAAATGACCGCAAACTTATTCGACATATAAATTTAGAAACAAGAGGGCCGATTCTGAATAAGGAAATAAGTAAAGAAAATAGAAAAAGAGGATTTAGTGCGACTTTAATATTTGTTCAACACAATTCTATTAGATAAAAATCTAAATCACACTTTCAAGTCCAGAAAATATGTTTTCTGATCTGTCACCAACTTCTTTTATTTTCCAATTCTTATAAAATGAAATATTTCGCACACCGAATGCTTGGATATAAGCAATAGTTTAAACACTATATAGTGATAAATCTCTTTTAAATCCTCAAACATTTCATTTTAATACATTAATAATTTTACTAAATTCAATCTAATTGAATATAAAATTTGTGAGTCAGTATAAAATCTAATCAAATTCCATATTATATGTACAGGTGTTTATGCGTTTTCTAATATATCCTTAGGCATAGTATTATATATTTAAATATAATGCAATCTTATCAGGATTTGAAATTCAAAAAAAAAAAAAAAACATAGTAAAAAAAACAACATCTAATAAAAACATTCCCTTCAAGGATTAAAATATACATCCTTTTTATGGTATATATACACGAATATGCGAATTGAGGATATATTAATTCATTTGCTCAAGAGGAATGAACAGATTTGTATATATATATATATATATATATATATATATAACAACATAAAATAACCATCAAGTACAGTCTAAAAATATTTGTTCTATACATGACTCCACGAACAATATACAATATTATATAAGATATATTTATTTAAAGCCCACAAATAGCTTACAGCAATTTTCGGTGGAAAAAAGGGTGCCATAATATGCAGTACATAATATACTAAACACATATAGGGGATGATGTAACTAAACATAGGATTTGGAAATTCAAGCTAATTTTATATGTGCGATAGGGTTATTATGGCAATCTCAACATTTTCAATTTTTATTTAATAAATTAAAATAACTATACAATAGAAAGCAATTTTATATGTTTTAGAGACGATAATTATTATTGAAATTTAGCATCAAAAAGTACATAAACATATAATAATTTGCGGTTCATTGAGCAATAAACATAATATAATTGCTGAACCTAAATATGGAATAATGTAAGGAAGAAGACGAATATTTCTGGAACCTCATGTTATTGTTCATAGCAAAAAATTGTTTTTCCAACACAATTCTATACAAAAGAGCATTCATAAATGTAAAAAAAAAACAAAAAACCCCTATATGCAAATTATTAGACCTCCTCATATATACAAAATATAGATTTCCAAATATTGAAAAGAACAACAACTTATTTATTGTGCGGTTCAATTCTATTGTGCTTATTGATACAAACAATTTTCAAATATATACCGACGCTTTTCATAATAATTAAATGCTGTGATTAATTCGCTTATATACGGACAATTCATTTCCTTTAATATACATTGAACATAAAAAAAATTGCCCAAGCAAAATATTAACATTTATGAGGAAAATATAGAAAATATTAAATACAATCTCTTTGTTATAAATAAGAGATTTTCCTTTTTTTTTTAACTATAACTTCTATATACCATTCAATATTATTTAGGTGGCGGTAAAACTTGAAAAGGGGATGACGAACGATTGATTGAAGGTGTTTAGATGTGTTATGATACCTGTTCAAATGAACTCATTTGGAAAATAATATTTCATTCTTTGTTAATTCAAAACAATAAAAAAAACATATACATAATGTATAAAGAGGGCGAGCTTCTTACCTACTATACAATTTATAATATTATATACCCTGAAATATTTTTAAATAAAATAAAATTATTATTTCAGTGTAAGGTTTTCATAGAGATATAGATAGAGTACACAAATATTCTAAGAAGTATAATTTTGAATCTAAAACTTTTGTAGATAATAGAATATTATAGCTATGCTCGTACATCCATAATCAATATATGCGAGTATGGCACTTTCGACGTACAATATTTTAAATATTTTACATAGATTTAACTCTGCAATCTTATAGACAATTTCAAAGATAATAGTCAGAATTTCTTAGCTACTTTAGAATAAAAATTATATTGTCATATATAGACGATGTTTTAGTGAAATCTTAAGTTCAACAATATGTAATATGTTATAACAATCACACAATAGATAATCAATTGGTATATCGGCGTTCATAAATAATAGAAAGTCTAAATATTTTACATATAAATTTAGTTCTTTAATCCAAATAAATAACAAAAAAATATATTATTTTACAGATATTTGTAAAGGATATGTCTAATTTTTCAGATAATCAAATTGATGGTGCACACTATACAATTTATATAATTTATAATTGAGAAAGTCGTGATTCTGTCTCCTCCCTATTCTTATCTATAACTTAATGGACATTTATTATCTTTCACAACTAAAAAATTTTCTATTGCCATACCCAATGATCGGATTCATTACTAATTACAATTTGTCTATTAATGAATATCTGTCTGTAAAATGGTACAATAAATTTGAATATTTTAAAGGATTTTTAAATTGTCTCACAAAAAAATTATGGTATCTTCAATAATTAAGCTAAAGATATTGTTTTAGTAAACAATGTAAAAACAAAAAACAATGTACGATTATGTATAGATTTAATTTATTCGTAAGATGTTTATGCATCAAATCCACAAATAGGACGAACAGGAATGAACTGAGGTGGACAACAATCAAGTGTAATTATTTTGAAGAATTTCTGTATGTCAATGATATAATAGATGATTAAAATAAAACTATTTTGATGTGTAAAGTAACAAAAATAGAGACAATATAGTGAATATATTGAAAGAGTTTTCTTTGGAAAACCAATTGAGTATCAAATGTTACAACTGATGAGTTGCTGGGTGGTGCTATTAACAATACATGTATATATTCAAATAATTATTTGTTGATAATACAGCTATCAAGTATAATATTACCAGAAAAAAGAAAACCAAAAAAAACGAAAAGAAATTTCACGAATTAGAAAGCAGCTCAAACAATCATAAAATCAAATAAATGATACGATTAAAAAGACTAATTCTAATATAATAAATGTAGTAATTATTATATATAATATATGTATATAAAACATAAGTTAGAAAAATTTAAATCATCTCATTTAACAAATAATAAAATTAAAAACGAGACCCTTCAATTAAATGGGAAAATTAAATAATAACAATAGCAATTAAAAATTATGAGGTTAAAATTTACCCTATGTAAATTTCTGTTTTTTTTTTTTTTTTTTTTCAAATAAATTAGGGGATTTATTTTTTTAATTTTTTTACATCACATTTTTTTTTGGGTTATTTTAAATATTAAAAATAAAAAAGTAAAATTTTCAAATAATCACTTTGAATTGAAAAGGTTTCATTGGAAAGGAGTTTCTTATAAATTGTATTTTAACACAATGAAAAATAAATTTATGATGTCAAAAGAAAGACTCTCTTACATCTTTCGCAATTTAAAATCTTATTTAAATTATAGGAATGAATAAAAATTAATTAAGAAATTTATTTATATAACATTTTTTGTATTTATACCGATTGTATAATAAATTCTTCTAAATAATACCCTAACATATAATCGAATATATAATATAATGAACAATTTTGGTAACATATGAAGACTTATGATATTAATTTTTTTCATTATACAAGTATGTATTCACAAACAGCTACATATTATATTCATATTTCAATAAATACTATAAAATTTAGAAGGTGACAAAAATTTTTAGTATAATAGGATACCGGGTCATTAAAGAATAACATCATTAACAATATCTAGTATTATTAGATGAAATATTAGGTGAAGGTGTTTGGCACCATCGTAACAGTTTGTGAAAAACAGCAAATATTCGCTGAAATCCTTCGATTCCACGTATAGAGAAAAATAATCAAGATGATGATGATAATTATGGTACAACTGAATGGTCATTGATATTAATAAATAATACACACTAAAATATAGTTAATATGATTTTTCTAATTTCAATACAATTCAACATAAAGAATACAAGTATGACCGTGGCTTTCTCAATTATGTAATATTTAATCCTATTTATGAAAATGTACGTAGATTATATTAAATTAACATCTTTTATATGTACATAATATACGACGAGTGCACATAAAATTTGGTTTATATATATATATTATTGATGGATTTCATAGACGAATGTGTGTACATAAGGGTTTTCAAAATTTAAATTATGAATACCACAGATGAGAAATATTGCTGTCAGCTAAATTAAACCATAAAATTTAATTTCAATTATAAACTTTAATCTATATATTTAAAATTTTATAAATTTTTATAAAATATATGCTTATATATACGAGTAAACATGATAAAAAGGGTTGATTTTGTTTTTTGTGTTTTAGTAAATTTTTTTTTTTTTCATTATTGTAAAGCTACAAAGAAATCTTCATAAACAAAAAATTATTTCAATACATTGAAATGTTATCAATCAACTTCTTCCTTCTTATTTCTCAATTTATATTCTGTATTCAACGTTGGTCTTGAATGTTTCCATTCCACCAGATTACATAAACGATATCCTATTAATTATATGTAACAATTCATCGATACTTTTCTTGTATTATATATTTTAATAAAATTTGTAGAATTTTATTTATATAAGAGTAAATTTTCTTAGTCATAGACTACGAACTGATACCTGATCTATAAAAATTAAATTATTTTCCATATTTTAATATTGTGTGCCTGCCTATTTACCACAGAGACACAGATTTTTTATGAAATTAATTTTTATGAGAATAATTTTTCTTAATAATTTTTCATTTTCATTTTTTTATTTTCCTGCAATTTTGTGAGACTTTATGAAATTAAAAACGAATTCTTATAACAGAGTTAAAAGAAATAATAATTCAATTCTCATTGTATAATTAAGATATCTATTATATCAGTTATATGTTAAAAATATAAAGAAAAAAATAATTCGTAAAAGATACTCATTTCTGATTAAAAGAAAAATCTTAAAACATTGCCAATCCACTTCCAATACAATAAATTTGATATTTGTGATCAATTGAGACGTTCAAAAATTTATTTAACGTCTTCTACGTCCTAGACTCATTCCTTCTACAGGATCGACCCGCATTTAACATTGTAATTATTTTGCATGTATTTTTTTTTTTTTTTAATCAAACATCTCCTAAATATTTATAATGTAATGAGGAGGCATTCAGTGAACCGAAATTGTTTGTCTTCTTTGCCGGTAGTTTTATACGGAAGATAAATTGTTCCAAAACATCTAACATTTGAAATTACTGAAATACGTGACAATTGGAACATCAAGAGAGGTGAAACACAATTCAATTATTTTATTGCAATAATTTGAAATAAAAATGATGAATTTAGTTTGAAAAATATTTTAGTAATAAAAATTTGTAAAAACAATGTTTTAAATAACATATTTTTTTTTTGTTTGTGCATTTAGTTGCAAAAACCCAATTCAACTAACATATTATATATACATTTTATGTACTTATGAGAATTTTTGTTTTAAATTTTAATATTTATTTTAAATAAAGTAAAAATAAAATTATTTTAATAGACATTTTTATCGTAATATTTATATTAAATTATACTTTAACAATAAAATTAAAAATATTTATTTAATACAGAATACAAATCCCAAATCACGCATAAAATATTTAAGCAAATTTAAAATAAATAAAAAAAAAAAAAGAGAGGATAATATCATCATCATAATCATTATCATCATCATTAACATCCATATCCTTCCTTCTATCGAGTATCATAACTCAAATAATAACGTAAATTGTAAGGGTAAATATACAAAAGTTTATAAATATGGGAATGGCAGTCATCGTAACATTTAAAATGGTATATAAGTTAGTTGATTTAGCAAATGGAGTGAATGTTTTGACAGTGGTTTGAATTCAGAATTATACCATTTTCATTCCATTCGTCTTATATTTCCTTTTCACAATATATATATATATATATAATGTCTATATAATAATAAAACATTACTTAAACTGGAAACCAA
>JANSTX010022606.1:0-15731 GCA_027564355.1 Penthetria funebris
GTTTTACTTCATACATAGTTAAAGTATTGGAAATAGCATTCAAAATTATTATAAATCTAGTACATATTCGATGGTGCAGTTTGTAAAATTAGATAATTTAGCGTTTCTGCATCTTAAATAGACTAACTTCACTTATCAGTATGAAATTGGTGACAATCAATTCAGTGTATATTAATTTGAATTGTGATTGTTTTAAAATATACGGATATGAAGCTTAAACTAATTTCCTATTTTTACTGAACAGCTCAGCTAAATTTGTATGTATTATGATCATTGAAAAACTGTACTAAAATCTTCGAAAATGGTGTTATTGCAGAGTTTAGAATAGTTATGCCGAAGTGTAGCAGGCACAGATAACATATCCGAACATATTGATGTCATTACATCCTATATTACGGATCTAATTTTTAGTGAAGTGTGGTGATGATATTCCAATTGAGTAGAAAGAGTGGTAGATAATTAAATTCCTGGAAAAGGCAATTTGACTATTTGTGAGAACTGGTGTGACATCACCTTGATAAATATAATAAATCAAGGTTATTACAATGTGCATCGAAAGGATCAATTCAGTTATTGAATCATAGGTAACCGTATAGAAAACCGAAAGGTTTCTGGACAGCTAGATCTTGCACATGCCATAAAAATAGATACAGTATTATTCTATTGCCACAGTATTATATGATTTCGAGTTTTTTATCATTTGACCATATTCGGGTGTAAAACAATGATGTAGATTAACAAAACTATAAATCGTGCTCATCTGAGACTGGGCTATGATCAAAGTAAATACAAAACAGCATGGTATCGGATGAGATTTAATCCAGCCATCTTCAAGACGTTAACTTTGGTGACAATATATTTGTCTACTATTGTAAACTGAGTCAGGCATGACGATATTTGTAAAATACAGTTCACATGTCGATCAAAAGATCAAAGTTTAATAGACAAAAGTATAGAGACGTTTGGTATACGTGGTGAAGAAATAGTGAATACAGCACTTCTAATATTTGTGAAGTGTTTTGAAATGTAAAGTTCCGCATACAGAAATCTCGTTATATGTTTAGTATGCTGAATATAGAATCTATAGCAAACACACAGACACCGTGGTGCGATAATTTCTCTGTCAGTGACATGTCAAGACCGGAACTCAGTGGATATTACCATAACCATAAGCGCGGTTTATAGGAACCAAAGTTGATCTCACACATATACACTTGCTTTATACTATTTATAAATTATATATTGAGGATGTTTATCTTAAATCTGGTACATATATGTATCTCTTTCTATCTCATACCGAAAACGGTTAATCAACTTCCATTGTTTATATCCGTTGGCTAGTATTCCTTCACCGAAACACCGAAAATGGTTATTAGAAAGAAATAAAATATGGCGAGAAGTCTATTATTTTATATAAATTTGTTATATTCCATAAATTATATACAGTATCAAAATATACACACTTATACATGTATCAAATATAATTTCAGGAACTTTCACCAAGTGATTTCCGTTTTCGTTCAGAGTGACCAGATCAATATAATTGAAACGAAAAAATTGTATATATAATAAGAGACACCGCCACATAACATTTTATAGATCTTAAAATAGTTATTTGTGATGAGAGTCAAATTATACTGGCCACCAAAATCAATCTATGGCACTCGATATTGGTGAGCAACGGACTACTAAAACATAATACATGTATTTAAATACTTCACATTTAATAAAACACGATCATATTGAGGATGTTCGTTACTGACAAGTTTAAAAATTTCAGATTAGTTATCTGATGAAATTCGACATCAAATAAAATGTGGATAAAGTGGAAATTGATCTATGTGGGGTTAAAATAGTGTTGACCCACGCAAGCTACTTGATTATCGCAAAACATTCACTACATATTTCATATGATATTATATTCGTTAGCGAGATATGCATAATAGGTTAATATAGGATGTTCTGATGAAATGTACAAAAAAAAAACAGTAGTTATTCAACAAATGCAAGGAGTGCCGATATATAAGACATACAATTGTACAGAGGATTTCAGCCACTTTGTCCAATAAGTGAAAAATATGCCCAGACAATGACGATATAAATAATTGGTTTGACTATTTAAAAAAAAATTATTAAACCTGACTAAATTTGAAGCAATTGTATTTAGATGTGGACCCCCCGACTAGCTCGTTCTCACCTGATGACAGAAAAAAACTTAAGTGGTTTGCTGAAGCAAACATAGGTTTTACCAAGAGGAAACAGCTTAAAATATTTTCGATTAAGATTCGCCAATATTTTAAAGTTTAGACCTTATCTTTATGATGTACTATGTAAGAAGACCCTCCATTCTCCTCATTCATCATTAATGTAAACAAAGAATCAGCTAATTCAATAAAAAAATCCTTGTTACATGCAACCAATAAGACCATTAATAGCATATGCATTGCTATGCTCGTCTTCAATCTCTTTTCATTAAATGGACATTTTTTTAAATTCTTGATTATATATCTTTTCGCCGAATCTAGGAGATCCCAAGAGGTTTATATAAACAAGGTAGCAAACATTTATTATCAAAATTAAAAAAATTACAATATACCTTTCCAAAAAAAATACCTACCCAGTTCGATTGAAATGATTATGTTTAAAATGTTATCCAAAATCTTCACTCATAATATTCATGATAATAGAGTACTTTAAACAAATACCAATTCCTTCCATTAACATCACTATGATAAATTCAATTTGCATTTTATACACAAATTTATTTTTAAATTTATTTACATTTTTTTCTTTCACTCAAAATTGTTTACTGATTAAAAAGAATAAAAAGTTAAACAAAAAAGAAAAAAAAAAACAACTGATATCCTTAATGTGTCCACTTAATTTAATTAACCATTTATAACATAATTATGGTTTTCATTGATGTAATCTCGATGTTGATGATCAATTTTATGTATACCAACTGACCAAAACAAAGACCGAAAACAAACTGAATGATTGATTTATAATATGAAGATGGAAGGCACATAATTCAGTGCTTTTTACCATTACCAAAGCCATATGCTTATACGAGTACTTAACACTTTATTGTTCATATGTTTATTTATTATTTACTTTAAGTATATATAAAAAGGATGTTTAACATAATATGAACACAGTCAGTTACTGCTGTCCGTCCCCATATATTTAGAAACATTTTTTTTTTGCAGAAATTTCTATTAAAATATAACACCCCATACATGTACATCAAAATCCTATCAATACTCGTCTATTAATAATGTAACCCTTGCAGAGTAGTATATACAAAAGTACATATAAAACTTGTGGTAATGGGAATTTATATTTAAATTATCGTTTTTCTTTCATAAGATTTTAAATATATATTTTTCTATGTATTAAAAGTCAATGTTAAAAATTCAACCATTAGACCTTTTTATCGACTATTCTGTTACAGTTCCGATTCCAAACGCATCAATACAATTCTAAGTGCTAGATTCCTCATGCCACAGTATTCTGAATATCACCGTTCATTATTGCAAATGAACTAAATTAATGAAATCTACAGTTAAATTCATTAACAAACAAAATATCATAGTCACCCGATGGTTACTAAAGGTTCATTTGGAAAATCTATATCTTTCTCAATACTAAAACATGGCGAAAACAGAATTCTAGCTGAAATACTTAGATGACAATTTCTTTGCTCACGATTGTAATATTATACGGAAACTAGGTCAGAAGTCGTAAATAGTCAATGGGAAATAATTCCTATTTTACTAATAACCAGGATAACATATGTTATTACGGTTAAACTTGTGCGTTTAATTTACAAAACCATGTGCTTCAATTGATAATGAAAACACGTGTTTTTCAACCAAAGTGCTTCAATTTATAAATTCCTGATATCAAATTGAGTATTATGTTTTTTTATTCTGTTTCGAGATTACACATTGGACCAAATTAAAACTCTCCCTTTGATATCACAAGCATCAGGAGAACATATATTTTTAATTTTTAAAACATTATGCTCCTTTTCCGGATTATCCACGTGCTTTTCATGTATGAAAATATTATTTTACGCCATTTTAATATACATAATTTAAATCAAAAGAGTGCATTCAAATCTTTGAATTTTGGTGTATAAAAGTAACCATTTTTTCTATACAATATACACGGATTCACACTTATTTTAATACTCGTATAATTAGTCAATGATTGAGTTCTCATTAAAAATAATCTCCTCTAAATGTCAGCGTATATCCAGTTATTGTCACTGGATACCTAACTCGACCATACGTTCTTGAATTAGTATTAATATAGCTCTATACGCAATCAAACCAATATTCAAAAACAAACAAACCTGCTGTTTGCCTCCATATTGTATAATGATTTGAACGACAACGGGCAACATTATTATTGCACCAATGAAGCAGATGACAAACAATATATTTCTAATTCGGTTAACAAATTTTTCTGCTAGATTCGGGCTTTATGGTGAAAAATTATTACAAAACTGTATAGTTTATTCAAACTATTGTCGATAACTATAGCTACCCACTATACATTTTCACATCTTTATGGCAGCATACAGATTCTGTTATACACGAATCGATCCATTTTTTTACTTACTTACCTACTTCTTCCCTGATCCAATACATATTTATTTTAGCAGGACCCTGTTTCCACATATACAGTATAAATTCATTCCTTGAAGCTTACCCATCAACAATATTATGAGCTCCCTTTACGCCTAAGGTACGCATTACAACATGATATATGCTATACGGTAGGTGGTAGATAGTAGATGGTATTGTTGGCATTGATGGTATATGGTAAATGATAGATGATAGATGGTAGGTGGTATAGATAGTAAATCATAGACTTTTAGATAGTAGTTGATATAGATGATAAATGGTAGACTGTAGATGGTAGATGTTAGATTTTGTAGATGGTAAATAGTTGGTGGTGGTGGGTAAAGATGGGTTTATAACCCTCACTGATAGTCGCCTACTATAATCATCACCTAATATGATTGATTCTAATCCAGATCATCTTACCATATTCTAGATATTTTACTGAAAATTCTTTAAAATATGAAAATATTTGTGTACTCGTATTATAATAACCACAGTAAAATTATATCTCATTCAATTCTATATGCATATTTAATATCTCAATTAGGGATTTGAAAATCATGTATAAATAATGCAATTACTACCTCTAAGATTGATATCAAAACCACATACATTGTTGGTACTAAAATGTACATTTAATAAAAACTTATATACTACACTAATACGAGTTAATAAAGAAAAACTAATAAATTATGTTCAATTTATGTTAATTATATACAAATATTTACGTGTATCTAATAACAACTTTCTATAGGCAAATTGAGACCGTATATTATTGGACTCAATGAAACAAATAAAATCAAGTCCATGATGTATATTTTCTATTGCATGCATACATTGTTGTATTTGCATTTCCCATTACGATTATGATCCACAATTCTTACAAATGAGATATATTCAATTACCAGAATATGCACACTTTCATCAATCAGATTAACTGAAAGTAAACATTTTTAAATGCAGAGATATCACTAAGATATGGTGGTATAGTTTGTTTTTCCACCAGATTCTTCATTAGAAGTGTTCCAATTAATAAAGACTGACAAATTGGTAATTCATCGATCAAGCAAAATTATGCAATTGTACAACATAATTTATTGCAAATTATGTAAATATACGCCAGGACGAGTCGTCTATTCACAATTTAGATAAACACAGGTGGTAAAATCAAACAATAAAAAGTAAATGTATGTAATTGAATATATAAAATACAAGTGTATCAGCAGTACGCTTAACTTACCACAAAAAGAGATAAAAGTGATATTGAAACCCATCAAATTATAAATACCAAATATAGGGGTAGATGTTTATCATACATTTTTTTTTTACTAACTGAATAATTAAGTACATCTTATGTGCAAATAGATTTAAATCATATGTTTCTCATGGTTATCATATTTAATTTATTATCGTTTATTTGTATAATATACCATAAAACAATTTTATTGTATATGTATTGTTGTTACATTAAGGGATGATATCTTGACATGATATGTGTATTGAGCTTAGGTTGAGCATACCTCATCTATTCGTAGTTTAAGTTCATATCATATTCATCATTATCATTATTAGCAACGGATCTTGATGTTGAATTCACTAGAAAACATAGAATGGCAGCAACACAATCTTCATCTCCACTAAATTTACCACTTCAGATATATGTAAAATTTTACCAAAATAAATTTAAGTTGAAATCTTCGATTGGCAGCAAACATTAAATAAAATTTCCAATCTTCGAATACCTAATTTATCCAATTTAATAAATAAATAAGGTAATCGCACACCGATTTCACGTTTACAAACATGCATTATTGTCATCTCGTCGTTAATATCACGGTGAAATCTCACCGTGATATTAACCACAGTGAACAATAGTCATTATTTGTGATCTGTGAACAAATCTCTTTACTTAACACCTTAATTAGATCAATTAGACGACCAAATTGTCTATCATACCTCATCAAATCCAATTATGTGCAACTCTGACTCAATGTATGATCAATCCAATTCAATTTTCTTCGGTTAGCAATTTTGTTCATTGTCTCCAGATCCAGCAGTCACCATAAATTTTCATTTGCTATTGTATTTGGTATGGCAAATTTTTAAATATACGCAACTGTGCTATTTATTGACAAATTCTTGAATTTGTAATAACTTTACCCGTCCAGGTTACAGTCAATTTTAAAAGTACGAAACATTTGATTTTTAATTTACGCCAACTACCTGAATGTATTCAGCATTGCAAGTATCTTCTGTATGGTGATACCTTATACATTTGTTATTATATACAATGCCATCGTCAAAGATTTCAATAATATTTTGAGTGATCTCTGCGCTTCATCTATTTCTTTACCATTAACATGTAATTGTGTATATCAATCTTCATTTGTTTCGTCCTTGAAAACAATCAGTTTTAAATCGAATTCTGACCAGTATGTCATACAAGTTGTTCCAATTTCACTTTAATGTCATGTGTCAGTTTGCAATATGCAAGTATATCCGTCAATGTCAAACAAAAAATTGGCATTTTTAAATGAAAAACGGAAAATCAATTTTTTGTTATCAGGTTCTACATCTTCTAGTCAACTGCTAGTCAGCTTGTCACTATCATAGAATGGACTCTATTATAGCTACAAAAATAATAGTAAGAAATTCTTTGCTATAAACAATTTGTTGCGTCATATGTTTTTTGTTTAGGATATTAGTATTTTTGGAAAAAAACTACTTTGCTTTGATTACAATGCCGGTGCAGTTACGAAGTATAAAAATATTAGTGGATGCATCATAGGTTGAGTAATAATATTGACTTATTAAGTTTCTATCATCGATGGTCTAATATAATTATGCTAGTCTTGTGTGCAAAACTGAACAATCAGCACTATACCTCGGTGTTTATATAGAAATAATATAGACCGATGTGAATCCTCTTTCTTCTTCTATGTATATCACTTCCAATACATGGACACTGTGATTATATGTTTTGATGTCGCTTCGACTCTGCTAGAAATTGAGTTGCAATAAATCAAATCCGACACTATGATCGATATGACGCGACTCAACAACCGAAACCCTGACAATATTACCTACTATTTTCACTAATTTTAATTTGATATTGTGGTATATTCATAGCTCTATTCCCAACAATGGTCAGCACCGTGGAGGTAAAGTAAGCACTTTGCTAATTACTTATCAAATCATCGTAGTATAGATCCTAATCGAAAGATTGCAGTTGATGAGTTAAATATACTTAAAAACTACAAATTTCATGAGAATTTCATAAAAGGATTTCGGATGAATATAGTGAAGTGTCCATAAATATTATATAAATCATTAATATATATTTGGCTAACACCATCATATGTAGATATACTTGTAAAGTATACTTTTCGTATATAGTTCTCTATATTTAAAGAAAAAAAAACATATATAAATAAATGAAATGAAGCCATTGAAATCTCTGATGAATATTGGTTTATGAAACCTCTCAACGGTTTATGTATACATCGCAAAATATTTCTTCCCCAATTATCGATTTAGGGCGGCATGACAAGAACCAAAAAATAAATTACTATATATTTTACTATATTAAACAAATGTATGATGATAATAGGTGGGTAGGTAGATAGGTAGCTAGATATACTTACATGCTAGTATTATACTAAATAGTACAAACGTAGACAAAATATACTACGATTACATAAATACAATGTACAATATTTAAATTTAAATATTCATAAAAGGTTGATACAATAATTATGTGAATTCATTAAACAATAATTAAATTCAAATTAGTTGACAAACATGATGGGTATATATACTAGAATATATACTTCAATCAATTATCCTTGGTAATAGAGAAACATATCCTTTCTTATATCTTAGATAGAGTACGACGTAGTCTAACTCGGAAATGATGGAAGTATGGGAAAATAACCAACAATAGCACATCTAAATGAGATCAGTTATAATCAGAAACTTATTTGGTTAGTAATAAGAAGTTACGATGCTTTATGGTGGTCTATGGGTTTAATTTCAATCACAAAAGTGAATTGAATTCCTGATCAAATGCTTAGTGATACCTCACCTTGGTAGCCATCACCGGTACCGAAGTTTAATCCTAACATCAATTAAGATACAGCTGAAAAGCGTGACGGAAAACTTCAACAAATGACGTCGAATTGGATACGAACACTCTGTTAGACGTTAATTAAATTACAGAAAAAGGGTAACATATGAGCGTGTATTGTATAACCTTTCTAAATGTACTATAAATAAGTTTATAGCTATTATTGTGCATGAAAGCATCAAATCGGTTTTAGAACCAGTTATACTTGAATGGGACAGACTGGTTTCAGGTCTGACAGTTTTTGCACATATCTTATGAATACATGAAGAAAAAGTAAATAACATATAAGGAAGCACATTTAATAGTATTGATAATGGTATGATGTGAAGAATTCTAAAAAAATTTGGAATACTGTCTAAGCTAATAATAGTGAAAACATGGATGCGCAAATTATCGCCACTATTGTTCATGCTCGTCTTGGATTGGGTTATGATCAGCTAAATATTTTAGGATCTCAACTTCGTTGACATTTGTCTGCTATATCACAAAACTGAGTCCAGATATGAGAGTGAAATTGGAACGATCTTTAAAATATACTGCTTACAAGTCGGTCTAAAGATAAACATTTCAATGCCGAAACTAATGAAGATTATGGTTTGTCTGTTACATGTTCACTTGCGGTTAATGGTGAAGAAATAGGCAAATACTCTAATTCTTTCAATATTTGAATTTTTCAGGTCAAAGATGTTGGTAAAAGTGCAGGACGATATAAACTTAATTTTACTTGAAAACATTGCAGATTAGACACAATATATGCCACATGCTTCAACCAACATGAGAAAAAGTTTGAACAAAAAAATTTGTCTCAGAAAATATAAAAATATACTTTGATATTATTTAATGAGCTTCTGCTGAATATAGGACTAAAGTTCACGTTGACCGCAGACTGGTTACAAGACAATTCATGAATTTTGCAACAAGTCGTATTGAGAACAGACGATAGGTATTATACTTTACGTAATATTATAGAGAAAGGTTTTGCTATTATTGTGTAAGATAGGATCGAACCGAGTAGTCGAATGCAGTGGAGGCAGGTATACATTATTGGGTGTTGATAGTTTTTGTATATACTATAGCAATTTATTAAGAATCATGTGGCATAAGAAAATCAATATTTTATAAATACTTATAAGAATGATATATTGTACACATTACAATTAATATAAAATAAGTAAATTTGTTTATCGTAAGAACTCATTAGAAGCATGTACTCGTATACATGAGAATTGAGAACCCCATGAATTTACCACAAAATGTATAATATTTTTAATTCCTTTTTGTCGGTTTATTGTCATTTTTTATTCGTCTACCAAATGACTGACTATGTTAAACCATATCCAAAAGTGTCGTATTACATACTATAATACGATGTAGTGTAGATGCACATTATACATTTTATTATATTACTGGACAAAATAAATATATATAGACATTATATACGATACGAGTACAAACATATATAAGGACATGTATTATGTACTGTATAAATATACCAAGACTATATTCTAAGGCAATTATTCTCTTCTTCAAGTCAAATTTAAATTTTCTGAACGGAACTCCAAGTCAAAGAATGGACACGAATGTCTATATTAACTTCTAGGAAGTAGTTATAGCTTATATAAAGTATACCATAAATCAGTGCAGTGACATTCAAAGACTCTCCATGTTCACCAGAACTCAAGGCAAGTGCATTTAAGTAACGCGCTATACTCCAAATCAGCGATTTACAGATACTAAGAATATAGCTACAGGTGTTCAATATATAATAGGAGGTAAATAATTGATAGCTGACTAGTAATGGCCGTATTTCACAACAAAATATAATACAGACATGCTGGACGAAAAAAGGATACATTGAAAATCCTATTGTCGGCAAAAGTTTGTAACAACAAAACAAAATACCTGAGTAACATATCAAAAACAATAAACAGAAAACAATACTAAAGAATTAAAATCTTAAGTAAAACAAACAAATAATTAACGACACAATACATAGAATAAATAATATAAAATAAAAAACTGACACGTACAATGACTGATAACATCCAAGTACTGGTAGTCCCTGGTGCCATGCCTTTTAAGAAATATAAACTTGACGTTCTTGGACACAGTAAAATTCGATATCGATGAAAAGCCGGATAATGGTAAAATATTAAACAATTGCTCAAAAATACGCAATTCCAGAACAATAGTTAATGATCACAAAATCCTGATGGAATTAAAGAATCAGATACTGTTACTTATACATGACACATTTGCAAGAACTTATCTGGAACTGTGTGATAGGAACCACATATTGGTAAGCTTTACGCCAATATATGTGTAACAATCACAATGTGATTGGCGGGACAATATTCAGTCACAAAACAATTCACAAAGTAATTTGATGGTTATCCCCTGACTGTTGCACAAGTATGGTTATACTTGTGCAACAGTCATAAACAATATGATAATTAGCACGAAATACTGAAACTAATTGTTGGTTTACACAGTTTTAAATGTACAAATGTGTATACAGTGATCACTTTGTAGTTATTGTACAGATTCACTGCAAATTCAAATAACATGAACAAAATTCAAAGATTCAGCTCCAAGTATATGCGAAATGAGGTCAGCATTAGACTTGAATTCTAAATGAGACACACATTTTATGGAAACTCAAATGAGGAATTTTCAAAATAAATATTGTATAACTGTGAGTTTTAAATCAGCCAAATTTTTGTCAACGGTTGTTGATTCTTTGTTGTGTCTTTACCTGGTCAAGTTTTGTGAATAAGAAACCGATATCAGAATAGTTACAGAAATATATTGAACAATAGTGTAAAATGTCTAAGAATGCTTGAGATGAACGTAGATGTCTGAAGAATGAATGCTTTTTATAGTGAATTAGTATATGCAGGATACCTATACTGACGAGATGGAGCGATTGAATTAGCTAGAGATCGTGAACAATGGTGGTTGTTTATTAACGCTCAGGTGGACTAAAGGATGACATGATAATGATATAAGTATATAAGAATTGTTCAAACGTTCACTATAAGAATAAACATGAATGATATTTGATATATTAACTATTAATATTACACTCGTATATATCAACCTCTATTAGGAAAGTTAGTTTAATTAATCTGCAGATAGTTCTCACAAGTTAATGTGGTAAATAATTTTGATCTTTTTTTTTCAATACTCTTTCATATGTCCTTAAAAACAATTTACAAATTTATTTTAAAAATATTAAATTACATTGCAACCGCTGACAAAATATCATATCAAGAAAAGGACATTCGTATATATAGAAGATGATCAGTTATTATCTCAACTGCACGTGCCATTGCGATTTTTCAAAGGACGAGTACTTTAGGTAGCCCCTAATCAACAGATAATTATAATTTATTATTTATTTAATATATATAAGAACTTAATATTTGAATTTTATTATCCTAATTTAGTTTTGTCAAGTAAGTAGTATAAAGGACTATCGTAAAGATTAATATGTACATATACTACTTAAAATTAAATCTGAATGTTATGACTGTTTATACGAGTATATTGTGTTGGTTTTTTATTTGTTTTTTTTTTTTTTTGGGCGGTAATTTCGATCCCCTTATTTACACTTTATTTGCATTTTTTCTCTGGAATAATAATATATAGGAAGTATAACAACACTTTTGTTATTATGTATGGGATTTGTATGAATATTTTTATATTTAATTAGATTGTTCACCAATATCGTTTGAAATGTCTAAAAATCAGAATATCTTTCGCTACAAATGATTCTCTGCAATTTGATTAGCTTCCAACAGCGGAAAATTTGATAAATATTAAGTCTATTTCCAAAAAGAGGAGTAGATCTAGCCCATCCTATTACCAAAATCTATAGCCATTACTTCAGTTTTATCAAAAGCTCTGGGAAAAAAAAGCATTATCTTCATCAAGATATAATATTATATTTATTAGGAATCTAACAATATTATTTATGATAGCAATTGCGGCTTTAGGTGTAGGAGATCGGTGATATTCTGACTTATATATAGTCTACGACAATTTAAAGTATAATAAGCTTGTGCATGATTGGCGAGATGCGGGTTCTCGAACTTAATATAGAGTTCCATTATTATATCCAATATTATTTAAGTTAAAAACTTCACAACTCCGGTCTGCAGTTAACGCATCAGCTTATTTTTCTTTCTGCTAGACAATTACTGTACTAATGAGAACTATTAGTTCGAAACCAGAGTTCTTAGCATTGGCGCTTTGATTGAGATACCTATTTATCATGTGAATTCTACTTTTAAGGTTCAATTCAAATCATTACTGTATGATTTTCAACATGTATACATGATAATATTATAATTTAATTATTTTTTTATATAATGCGACTATGTATCAAGTTGGCAAATATTCAGCATTAACAAAGAAGTTTGCACATAATAAATAATAAGATATGTAGTGTATAATTCATCAACTCCAAAGGGAAATCGGAATTTTTTTTTTCTCAAAAATGCAACGCACACAATCGATCTCATCGATCGCAGTTTAAAAGAAATCACTGTGAGTAAATGTGCGTAGATCTCTCGTTATTTAAAATAAAAATAATCAATTATTTGTTTTACAAAAAAGTGGCATACAAAATAAATTTAATATTATTAAAATGTAAATTAAATAATGGAAAAGGGAAACCGAAAAAAGGAAACCGAAAAAAGGATAATCAATATCAATTACCATACGTGTAATTCTATACACCTATAAATTATATCAATATGTAAAGTAAGTTACAAAATAAGCAGTTTTACTTTATGTAGGTAGTCAGTTCAGTCATTAATTGAATTTTTCATTTGATTAATTCCTCTATCAGCTATACATTTTGTTAAGTATATAATGCCTTATAGACTATACGATCGAATATATCCCCTGTTTAAAACTATATTAATACAACATCAACATTAAATAACTTGGCATACCACCACTATGTATATATACACTTCCTTCTCTATTTTTTTTATTGGCACGAAATAAAATATTTAATTTAAATCATTCTAGAACCTGTAAAGATCGATTAACAATTCGAATTGTGATGGATGAATGATAATATAACAAGGCATTTCTTAAGTGTTCAAAGGTTATAAGGTAATATAATACTAATACGCGTATGTGTAATATCTAAATTGTAAATATTGATCAACATATTGGGTGGGCTTTTTATCAATTTAATGTGTTTTTTTATATTACTATACACATCCAATGTACAACCATATACAACATAATTGACAAGACCTTTAATTTGGGATCATTTTATAGAATATTAGTTAACTAGTTATTGTTATATATTCAATCCAAACGAAAGAACACCATATGCTGTGTTATGATTTTTATAGACTTAGGAGTGCCAAAATGATATATAGAAATTATGTTTATATTAAACGAACATGAAGGCAAGTGAAATATAATAATAAGAATGCTCATCATATGAAACATATTTCACGAAATAGACCGAAATTGATTGCCCTGATCTTCAAATCAATTATTTTAACTCTTCGCATCCATAACTTTGATAATAGTCTCTAATTATGGCCATAAATATATGAATGACCGAAAATATTACATCACATAATTATGTGGTCTTAAATAAATTTTTCAGTAGACCTCCGGTTACCTAGTTTGTTTTTGAGACATTTTTTAACTAGTCAATAAATACGACATTAACACCATTTTTTATAATGATCGAGTTACCGATGTAATAGTTATTCTCTATTTAATATTCAAATTAAACAGACTTATGTTATTTATTGCAAATTGTAACTATAGCCAAATTTTACAGAATATGTACTGCACTTACATATTCTATAAACAATCATAATATCACCAATTTGGTATACTAGTTTTGGTCTAATCGATTTTAAAATGTATCGTCACAAATGCTACAAATGGAGAGATAACAAAACAATATAACATATGCGCCTATTGTCCTTCCATTGTTAACATCGATTAATTGATCAACACCTTATTCTAGTGGCAAAGTGCCACGCTAAGGTTTAGTAATATTTTTGATATCATCATCACTTTTGTTCTTGAATTTGTCTTGGATTGCGCTATGATAAAGGCAAACATTGACTGATCGACATGGTATCAGATGTGGTGTAGACAATAACTCGTGAAACTTTCGAATTCACAGGCGATATCCATTATTATAGCATACCCAGACAGACATGCGTGTGAAATGGGAACGTTATCGTTATGAATGGTGATTAAATTTTCTTTTACCATTTTATACATAAATAATTGCTTAATTTGATGATTCATACGGTATACAAGTAAAAGTCAAAGTCAACAAACAACCGTCATTCTTCACAATATCTGGCTAGCACCTTCACTTCACTTCATCCCCGTCCACTGGTACTAGCCTGTTAACATTTTCAGATTAATCACAATTATTACAATTTCTATAAAGCATTGCATATGCAATTTTTTTTTTATCAAATCGATAATATTATTGCAATTGATATGTAATGCATCATTTTTATACATCATTGCAATTTTTTTTTTTTATCTTGTGGTATTCATGATGGGATACGGTAATATTTACCAATCAAAATTATTGTAAATCAAATTCATTTATAAACCACAATAATTTCTATTAGAATTTTCTAATGTTTGTGACATGCATTCATGTAAATTCATTGAATTAGATGATTTAACTTTCTGTTTAGCACCTTTTTACTTTATCTCTGGTAAGAGTAAATACATGCAAAAGTGAGTATAAGTACATATAATCTATATGATGTATTATATATGTATATATTAAATTACAATTAAAACCTCAAAATGTTAAAAATTCTATTAATAGAAGATTTTTTAAAACATTAAAACAATATTTATAATAATAATTTTATTGACATATTCTCTATATACCATTCAACTTATGAGATGTCCTTCCATAATTAACGTCTCTTGTATTGGCAACTAGTTATTAA
>JANSTX010022617.1:2184-15727 GCA_027564355.1 Penthetria funebris
TCGAAAGATCTGTTTCATTTATAATGTTAATATATCTAATCGCTTCTGTCGTAATTTATGTGCTATTTTTAAAGGATTTTTTTTTTATCTTTTCTACTGTGTTACGATTATGGGCTTTTAGAGAAATTGTTATTTATAAATAAAGTTTATTTTAAGTATTTTAATGTTGTTTAATTTTAAAAAAATTTAAATTTTACATTTTTCTATTTCATTGCAAAGTTTGAATTGGATTCAAAATGTCTGTTGTTAAATTATGTGATGTCAGACAGAGTCGAGCATTAAAAATTTAATCGCAATCTAATTCGATTTTGTAACTTGATTTGGATTATAATAGTCCGTTAAATTTGCTGCTAGAATTGAAGTTGAATTACAAATCATAATCAGATATAAAGTCGGAAAAGGATTCGATTTCAGATTAAGAATTCAATTCGACATTGAATTCGGTCATCATAGTTTCAAATTTCAAATCTGAGTTTGTATCGTTTTTTTTTTTTCAAAAATTATGTCATAGTATTTTTCCAACCAATTGTTAATCTATTATTACCATTAATTATAATAAATATAAATTTTTAAATACAAATATTTGTAATTTATTTATTATAAATTAAATTCATTATCAGAACAAATTGTTAAAAATTGCAATGAAACGGTTCAATTGGAAATATAATACAATAATTTGTGCATGATGGAAAACCAATTTAAAATAGTCATTATTTAACGTGAACTAAACAAAAAAAAAAACTTTAATTATTCATTTTGTTAAAAATTTAAAAAAAAAAATTATAAAATTAAAAAACAAAAACCATCATCACACTTCAATTAAATTAAATGACTAATTGAAATATATAAATTAAATTTTTACTTAATTTGGTAATAATGAATTTAACACCTAAACAAAAAAAAATTATTATAAATGTGAGGAATAGAAAAACCAAAGTATAAAAACAGAAAAAAAATTAGTTCATTACTTCATTTTTAAAAAATTGCCTAATTTATTTTATTAACAATTTTATAGATTTTTCTTTTCTTATACTTAGTTGTACATATTATTATTAAAATCATTTCAAAATTACAATTGTTCCAATTGAAATATTCATTTATTTAAATAAATTAATTACCTTCCTGTTAACTTCAGAATTATTCGCGTGTGAAACCAACGAAAAGAGCAAAAAAAAAAAATATTTTTTTTAAAAAAACATAATCTTTTTTAAAAATAAACGTAATTATACCCGTACTATACTTTGGTGTACCTTCGATTGTTATATTTAGCATTTTTTAAGTAAATTCATAATTTTTTTTTCTTCTGTAATTATATATAGATTTTCTTAACTGAAATTATGTTGAAATTATTAATAGTGACACAACATAATTATTTACCAACTTAACTTTTTCCTATACGTTTTCATTTTAATAATTCTGTGATTATAATCCATAAGTATTGCGATAATTTGTACTTAATTGACTGACAACTATAAAGTACAATGCTGAATTTATGTTACAAATAATTTAAAATATTGAAATTATCTGACTGTGTCAGAGTGTAACGATTATATCATAGTATTGAGTTAAACTAGCAAAAGTATATCAATAAAAATGATTAAAATATGGATAATATCTCCTGGGCACACAAAAGTCGATATCGTCCCTCATAAAATAATTTAAAAAAAATTACTTTCCGCTGTTTATCCCCTGGGCACACAAAAGTCGATGCCGTCCCTCATAAAACAATTTTTAAAAAATTACCTTCCACTGTTTAGTCATATTTTAAAAGTGTAAAAGGATAGATGATACTTCACTTAATGCAACTATTATTTCATGGACACATTAACATATATAAATGGTATAAAAATTGTGTATGCAGACATTAACAATACAGTGAAATCTGTTGATGTTAATAAAGAAGCTGAACTGGTTTTAATTTCACCTATAATTTTAAGGAACTAAACTGATTCTCTATATTCTGCTTGTGCTAGAATTAATTCTTAATAACCTTGTACAATTGCGTGTTTTACTAATATTTTGGAAGCGTTTACATATAATTCCCAGATATTTAAATCGGGACCAAAAAAACTGGTAATTTTTTTTTTTGGAATATTGCCATTTTGTTGTCGAATCTATCGTCTGTAACATTATTAATGCGGTTGGGATAAAAATAAATATTTTGTAAAAGTTACAGGATTCCGTGTTCTTTCCGAGTAGCAGAATTTGACATTCAAAACTATTGTACACCATTGCCAATGCCACATTTCCCACTGGTATCAGCCTCTTGATGACAGCTCGTCACTATATTATTCTTGATCAACTAGATCTTCTGCGAACCTAACGATTCCAGAGCATATCATGTGATATCATTGATCGGACGCCTCAGTTCTTCATTTGGTAATCGTGCCCATCGTCACAATCTTCAAAAAAATCTCTACAAATCTTCATTTTATAATATATTTGGCCTGAAAAATCTCTTAATATGTATATTAGGTACCATTTATGACATGATGAATATTCGTCCCTTTCCAATTCTCACAGCTATATAATAGTATTGATAAACATTTTTGCTATATGAGAAATACTGTAAATCGATTAATTATTTATTTTTAATGTATTTATATAAAATGTGCACGATCTGCAAGATCTGGAACCCAGTCTATTCATTACGAAAACTCGGTTTTAAGACTAAATTGATACTTGTTTCTACTATTTTGTTCATTTTAGATAACTCGAATTTTATTTGCGCTCTTGACTTTGACCAAAATTTTATGAAATTTTCATGTAGTCAGTCATCTCACAGCTGGACGCTGAGCATTATGAACTACGCTTACGTTTATGTTATTAATTTTGAAATGTTATCTTTCTTCTACTCATTATTAATTTCTATATGTGTCATACATACTGATCCATATCATAATTGACAAAACCAAGAAAATTAGTTCGTCTTAAAGCATTAGTAAATGTTTCTCGTAATCTTGGCTGAAAATTATCATGCAAGAATCAAGATATTAAATTATATGCAAATTGCTATCTTATATTATCATTCTGCAATCAAATAACATCACAATATACTTTTCACAGTCTTATGCTTCCTTTATATATATTTGACAACAGTTTGTTATGAATCTGCTCAAAAAGTGATCAACTATTAACATCTTCACCTCGATCACTTAGTTTACTGTGTGATTGGTCTATTTGGTTACTTGTGAATTGTATTCTGATTGAATATTGTGTACCACACGAATTACAAAGATCATTATTCTGATTAATATAAACTATAAGTCATGTACACCCATTTTAAGTTCCCAATTCCATGCAAATACCCATATATGATTTTACACGTAAATGTAAGATTTTCTACACTTCCCTTCCATTGAATATCGTTGAACCCAAGAACGTTGAGTTTATATCTATTAAATTCTTTATTGAGTCTCCTGGCTTCTGTTTAATTACTACAAGTATGATTTTAAGATTAGTTAAATCTTGTCATCGTATTCATGTCCAATTCAAAGTCATTCGATGATATTTAGTGTACAATTGATAACTTACAGACCCTCAGCTACCTAGTTTGATCAACTTCATGATTGTTTTTTTTATATAGATGTCAAATCGCGCCGTAGCACATAACGTTTTAAGCTGAGTCTAATTTGATAATAGTAATAACGCTGTTCATAATTGTCAACTCGTGGAGATACAGTAAGTACTCAGAAATTCAACTCATCAGAATGATTTGTCCTATTTCAGACCGTTGGAATTATGACAACTATACAATAAAATATTTAATTATTTAGAACAAGTTTTTTTTTTATTGTAATTCAAACTTAACATAATTATAATTTGTACAGTACTCATAATTAGTATTTTTTCTTCCATATATTTGAAATGCATATATAAAATTATGTGGATTTTTGTTGTGCATTATTTTATATGTTATGGAATAATTATAAATGCGTTACTATATTTTATGTAAATTAAAAACAATTAACAATATTATGAATTAAATAATGTATATGTTCTAATTTAACAAATCGTATGTATATTTTAATGCAAATTTATATGTTAAAATGCACCACGCATAACTCCATCGTCGTTATTCACATTAAGAAATACCTTTAAGTTAATTTACTTGAATAAGATATATATATATACATATAGTTATAACATGTATAATTTTTAAGAAAAATTATAATTGATTAATTATCTTAAATTTATTATCGCTGCAAATTGACGGAACCTTTAGTATTAATGGTAGAGCGGTGTGTTTAATTACAGGTTAAGTATTCTATTCTAACGCATTCATATAAAAGATATATTGAATTAAAACCAAAAATAAAAAATAAATAAAAATAAAATAAAATACATTGGTATATATGAATTGGTATCCAAACTGAGTCTCATATGACGGATTGGATAATAATAATTTGTTAAAAAAATCTATGACATGTTACCTAGCTTTTTTCACATACCTGTCGAATGAAATTACGAATATATAATTGGATTTTCCTACATTCTATTATAAAATCTTGAATATGTGTATATCCAATGGTTCCGGATGTAATACTAAGGGGGCTGTATTTGGTAAATGTATTTCAATATTTTTAATATTCTTCCACATAAAATTCATCATTTATCTTATATATTTTAAAAACTACCCTAGTCGGCTCAAAACGTGAAAAATTATGAAAAAATATCACTGCAAAATTATTACCGTCAAAATTTATGTGCTAAAAAAAATCCCAAAGACTTTCTTATCTTTTTAAAACCAAAACAAATTCTATGTTTTTAAAACTCAGTTGAAAAAGTCATCCTAAACATTAAGGTTAACATTGTCAACTTTACTGAATGTAACAAAAATAATAATAATAAATTTTTCTGTAATTTACAAGAAAAAAATACCCTGCAAATATCTACACGAAACGTTTACTTAAAAATTAACATTCACTAAGGAGTTCCTTATTAAAATTACGCCTTCCTAATTAAATATCATCGACGTTATTAAAAACTAATTAATTTTACAACAAACGTATGTATGTACTCGTTAAAATAGGTTTTTTTTTTATGAAGCTTCATGACAACAACGAAAGAAATATATGATTGAACGAAAAAGTATAAATTTGTGTTTATTAATTAAGAAGTAGAATGTTTCCGTACATGAAATAATTTAGAAATAATACGAATATCCTATAATCTTCTTATTTTACATTTTTCTTCTTTTTCTCATCCTTTTCTCCTTATTATTCTTCTTTTTCTTTTTGTACTTCTTTTGCTTCTTCTTCTTTTTCTTCTACCACATTCATATCTCGTTTGTGGAACCATCTATCTAAAGACGATTTATTTCCTGAACAATATGGCATCTAAAAATTCGTTAATAACATCCACGATTATGTGATAGGAGTTCATGGATAGAATTAAGTCTCTCCGATCACATAGTATATATTTTCTATATTGCTTAATTTTATAGCTATTACTTACTATTACAACCATATAAATATGTGTTTCATACCTCTTAATTTGAATTGAATACGGGCTGATTATATAATATATTAACTTAACTTGTTTAACACAACAACTACATTGAGAAAAATACATGGGGCTTTGTAAACTTAAAAGTAAATCCTAACAAATTTTAGACAAATCGGTTTAATGCAATTATTCATTATACTCTTCAGTTTGTATCATCAACGGCAATATACATGAATGTCTTAATAAATAACTGCAGATTAAATAATATCAATAATTTAGTATCTTACTGTTACACGAATTAATATGCTGAAATATCGTATTTGGCAGATAATACAATAAAATTATTTCGATCACCAACCTTATCGCGATCCTTGCGGGTGTGCTTAATTAAAATTCAAAATTAATAAGAATATTGGTCACATTTGAAATGTTTCTTCTGACTAAAAAAAATATTTTGTGTTGTTTGGTGTCCAACACGATTTGATGAACCCGGTGTAAATAAGCAATGAATTTATATTATCTTTTAGAGGCTGATCGATTATGTGATCACCCTGTGTTTCTTGATTTTTGCACAAATAGAGGAGATAAAGAGATAAGAATATCTGACAAGTTATTTGACAACAGACGATATGATGTAGAAAATAAGTCGGATTAATCATGTTAAATGAATAACAACTGCTAGTCGTACTAAATGGGAATAGGTATTTCATATTTCCGCGCCTTAAATGCATATTAAGAATATTTATGTCAAAATATAATATCTAATGAGGATTTGCAAAGATTGCCATATCTAATGCCTTTGGTTACGAATAAAGTAGTCGACTATAATCGTTGTTATTAAGCCTATTATGATCACCAAATAACTAGATCACGATATATATGTTAGTAATTACTTGTGATCGAGACTAAAAAAATGGTGTTAATATTGTACTTGTCAGGTGGTTTAAAAATCATATATCGTGATCAAATTACCGGTCACATCATGTGATAAAGAAGGGTCGAATACACTAGTATTTTTGAACCAGAATACATTGAAATAAAATTACACACACTAAATGTTATATAAGATAAAAAATGTATTTAACTAGTCAGATATTACTAAAGATCTAAAATGATCTATTAATTGAAGATAATTATAATTATATACAATGGACAAAAATAATCATAAAATTAAAAACCTTTCAGTGAATTATAATAAATGGACAGCCGACGGCATTTTTAAAAAACTATCCTTACATTTTGTTTGCGTAATTCAAAATTGTTATACTCAAGTATAATATAATACCTCATGTGTATACTCATTTAGTTTAATATATAATTTAATTGAATTCATTAATTTAAGTGATTAACATTTATTAAACTGTGTAAAAAATGGAAACTTAAGTACAACTATATATACATTTATCTTCTAATTTTATTAACAGCTATCGGCGAATTTCAATTGATTCAATGACGTTATCGCAACGCTAATATATATTCTAATCATATGATATAACTTAAAAAAAAAAAATTATTTAAAAATTATTTTAAGGTTATTGAAATTTACTTAAAATTCTAAATTGCCTTATATATATGTCATCATTTGAAAATGTGTATATTCGATATTTGCATTCCCATCCACTGGGCTCTTTATTAGTTACAGTTTTTTTGTAACAATATTGAGCGGATCTTTTATAATTTTTTCCAGTGATGTGGTTCATTTTCATAAAATGGTCGCCTCAATTTGTGACTCGTTCTTCGATTGAAAATGCTATTCATTGTCTTAGAAACTGCAAGCACTCACAAATTCTCGATTGATATTGCATTTGGCGATTGACATTTTAAGTAAGCACTTCCGTGGTACTTATTGACGAAATTTTAATAACGCCTTATGTAACGCAACAATCTTGCTATGTCCTGTATTCTGCATTTCTTCAGAATATGATCATTTCTGATTTTATTTCTAATTATTAGCTGTCAGTTACGTAACACCTTAAATTTAGTCGTTTTAATAACCTATTTTGTTTGGAATGTCTCGAAATGGCAATATCAATAAATGCTAAGTGTAATAGCATCAAATTAAGTATATAAAATATGATTTTCAGTCATGCAATTTCTTTCTTGAGTCAAGTAATTTTTTTTTTATTTAAGGAAACATTTATAGCATATCCTATCAATTAGTGTAATAATTTCTTGAATCAATCCGTTTGGAGTATTCTTATTTCAAATTAATGATAAATTTAAATACAATATTTTTTATAATTCAGGAAAAGATTTTATTGTCATTATTTTCTTATTTCAAGTAAATAAAAATGTGTTAAAGTTAATAATTATTTATTAATTACATTTATACTTATATTATTGCAAGTTATTAATGGCTTTAAATGATTATTTGCAATAATTCTAAGCTTTTCGGTCGGTGTTATTTTGATGGGCAAAGAAATTCTAAATATTTTAATTTTTAATTTAGCAATAATTTGATTTAAGAAACAGATTTCAATTATTGTGTTTTTTATTTTGTTGAAATAATTCAATATAAAAATCTTATATTTCTATAGTTCTCTGCTCGAATGACGATGACATGTTTGCTACATTAAAACCTTGATTGAAACTATGTTATGTTGAACCCATAGTGTTTTTCGTCTTCAAAAAATTAACAGATTGTTAAATATTAGCTGGTATATTTGCTAATCACTATGAGGATTATGCCTAATACTTGACTTCATCTTATTTTATTTTTTTGGCGGCTCAACTAACATCTATAACATAAAATTACATGCAGATATAGAAATTCAATTTAAAATCTAGATAACATGTGGGAAAAACATGGAAAAAAGGGAAATATTTTAAACTTTACAATATTAGCATAATTTGTTGGAACAATATAATGAATGTCGAAAATTATAGTCAGTCAAAATAGTCTTCATATATTTACCATATAATAAATTTAAAAACAAAAAAACAATATTTTTCGGTACATCTGCGTGTATTTTTTAAGCAGTGGATTCTTTTTTCGGTAAAATATCTAAAGACATAATAAATGATATAATAATCATAAAGATACACTCCACAATTGTAACGTCAAAAGAGTTACGTAGATTTTTGGTTGTAACCTTCCTCTCAAAAAACAAAAAAAAATTGTATATTAAACATATTTACATATAAGTTAACATAAATAAGACATCATCTTATTACCATATATTTAGTTGTGTTAATGGAAAGTTAAAATAATCAATTATTGTTATAAAAGAAAATAGTAAATATGCTCTTTTTTTTTGGGATTTACTTGAAAAAATGCCGCCGTTTAATGATAATCACGTAACCAAATAATAGAAGAAACAAAAAAAATAAAAATAAAAAATAAAAAAAAAATATTTTTTTTTTTTTGGATGAGAGAAGACCAGAAGCAGTAAAAGATACATTCATTTTACCTAAAAATATTTTATCTTCAAAGTATCTATTTAAGATATTATGATGTTATAATACACCCAAAATAAAAATAAATAAAAAAAAGAGAGAAGATCTTGTTTCACATTATATTAGATCAGTGATTGTCATAAACATTAAATAAAAATTGTTTGTATTTATTTAGGATATTATTTTAGGATATTTTGAGCAAAAAAAAAACAAACAGAACCCAATGAGTTTTTATACTCACCATTATAGTCCACAAATAAATGTTTCATTGATGTCTCTTGTTGACCTGTACTCAGTATGGGTGCAGCATTGAACGTTTTCATTTATAACTCTAAATTCGTCAATATGCATTTAAGATTAAAATGTAAAACCAAAAGTAACGGTTCTACAATTGAAAAACTTCCATCATATACATGATCATGTTTCCGGTAGTACCGTGTTGTTGAGTAAACTAAAAATTTGATCGCATACACCACCGATTAATTTGTTTTCAATTATCAAATCTACATTCTGACCTTCTTCATTATATCGACTGTTTTTCCTATTATTCTACTCGCCTCCCAAGATCACCTAATCTATCCGATTCAATATTTTAATAGCAATTAATTCATTATTTAATTAAACATATTAACCCTTGTTATGAAATGAAACTATTTTTTTACTTCATAAAAATCAATTTACAACTGTACGAATAATGATTGTAATAAATTGTGTCCATTCAATAGCGTACGAGTATATCCATTAATTATTTTATTTTACACACATGAATTTTTTTGTTTATTAAAAACACAATTGATCCTTTTATTGAATGTTTAACAAGAGGAAGGAACTACCCGTATGTAAATGATTTGATTAGTTGCGCGCACTTGTACATTGTACTTAAAATATATGTAATAACTTTAATCCGAAATAATTACCACGTATATTGATATGAAATTGTGACTTCAAGGTTTGTTACCATATAATTATTTTAGAGATTTTTCAAACAAAGTAAATAATTAAATGTTGATGATTTAAATTGCAATGTTTCTAAATTTGTTTTTCCACTTGACATTTTTTGTTCGGGTTATTAAATTTTGATCGATAGGAATTTATTTAATTTCTGCATATTGTGAAGGGTATTTATATTAGAACATATCTCTATTTGTATACATTTTTTAAATCAATGACTATTGACCTTCTCTGTATATCTCACTGGTATGCTGTAACTTGATATAAATTATCACGAATTATGTAACTGCATCTGACCAAATAATGACAATTGGATTATGAAAATACCCATACTATTTTAGTAGCATATACTAAATAATTATATTTCCTTTATTAAATCCTAGAGATAAGAATTATTTGATATCTTTAGGACAATATATGTTCAGTAGACAATTTTAGTTCACACCATATTTTTCGTTAAATTGTAATATTTATTGGTTTTGTTCTTTGTCATCTCTGTCAAATATATAAACTAATAGCTTTGATTAAGATACCAACATATTATTGAATTCACATGATAAATAGGTATCTAATTCAAAGCTCCTGTGCTTAAATGTTTAACTCTGGTTTCGAAGTAATAGTTCTCAGTAGTACAGTAATTACCCAGCAGAAAAAAAAATTATTGTTTGTCAACGTTCCCTGAAATTTTATTTTACTTTAAATTGTTATTTTTATTCTTTAATTACATACTTTGATATAGACATTTATATATCAAACTAACGTTGTGTGGAATATAACATACAAAATGGTACATGTGTTAATGCGATCAATTTAACCATAGTCATTAATGTGTTAATGATCTGTAATATAATCATATTTATAATCCAAATAAAATTAACCAAGTTAGTATACTTGTATTATGCACTAATCCTTTATTAATTATTGTAATCATATTACTGATTATATAGTAGAATCAGAATTACTTTGATTCTTAGTAAATGCTATGAAAAATTTACAAAATGTTTTCCTCGATTTAAACTTTCTCGGTCTTCCGACTTACAGTCTAGAACTGAACAATTTGGTTAATAATATATCGGTATATTATTCTAAGGAAAACTTAGCATAATTACTTTTGTTTAACTCAAAAATTTTATCAATTAATTCCATTTCAATTTATGGTAATAATATATAGAAAGAACACAGGAAAATATCAATATAATTTACTTATTATGTGTAAATAGTTTTATATATCCAGTAAAAAGGTGGGTATAGAAACGATATTAATAATATTTTTTTATTAAATGATTCCAACAATATTAGAAATAAAACAAATGATTAATGATGGATGAATATAATGAACAAGGAAATGAACTTGAATTTTCTTATGTTTCAGACTTACCACTTTGATAATATATATTCATCGCTTTAATATAATATAAAGTTAATTGAAAATTGAAATAATTATTTCTGACGGCCTTATTACAACTATGACTATCATAATAAAGTACAGAGAAAATCATTAAATGTCTATGTATGTCACAACATAATAAATTTTGTAATATATAAATTTAAACACAAGAGTATGCAAAAAGAAAATCCATAAAATCCTAAGTTCTCATTTCCTTCATTCTTATGAACATTAAAAATTCTACAACATTTAATTTAATAAATTATTGAAAAATTATTACAATATAAAATATAGAAATTATACAATTAATTAAGAGAGAGGATCACAACAATCCCTTAAATTATGGAATTTTATTCGTCCATACTGCGGTATATAAAATTTAAAAGCACCTAAAACCCGTAAATATATACCATATCCTGTGATATTGAATTATATATCTGGTAGAAATAATATTTATAGGGGAGGTGTTAAAATTTACTAGGGGAGGTGTTGGAAAATTTACGATGAGGGTTAAAGGGACTAATGCAATTTCCTTTCTGCTATTGCTTCTTGTTTTCACATATAAATAGCACCCGTATACGTCATATATATTTATTTTTCAAATAAAATATCATTGGATCGTGTTATTCTATTTACAAATTATATAAAATATGTATAAATATTGTTTTAATGCTACCTATATAATTCGGTTTATATATTATAACTATACATATATGGGGGCATTGGTTTCATTTAGTAATTTATTAATTTCAACAATTTTTTCCTTGTTTATTTTTTCTGTCGGTTTATGTAAATAAAATGACACCATTTATATATATAGTTTACTAAGTGAAATTGAATATAATAGAAATTGTTCATTTGTGACGATATAATAATGAGGTACTACATAGTAATAATAATAATTTTATTATTATAATTTCACATAAAATATACTGCAGGCCATTAAGTGTATGTAGAAAATTTTAACGAAGGCATCAGATTGTTTTCTATCTTTGACATAATCCTAAATTGTTTTTAAATATTGTTCCAATTATGATAATTTCAATTTCACAATAAATTTCTGTATTATTTCTTACATTTAATTATTATAGTGTAAATTATAAGCACTTATTATGGTGAGCTTTAAATAATTTTTATCAAGGACATCAACCAATATATTGAAATGCGTATTATAACAGATTTTTTAATTTAAATATCATATAATTTTTCTTACAATATACTAATAATCGGCTCGAAGGACCAACATTTTATGTTTAATAATTTTCTTTTACTCTTCTGTAATATCATTAAATTTACATGTAAACCAATTATTTGACTGTTCTTTTCTTATTTATTTTTATTTTATTTAAATTATAATGATAATAAAAAAATAATATGTGCAATTTAATAATAATATAACATAATTTTTACCCGTTACTGATAAATGCGAAAAAAAAACTGTACTTATAATATGAATGTTCGTCATACTCTTTAAATTAATGAATAATATACACTTTTGTATAAATATGCAAAAAGTACATCATTCATTTCTATATATGGGAAATTATGTGGCGTTAATAATTTATTTTTAGTAATTTTATCAGGTCGGTTAAACTTAACGAAGAGACATTTTATTACATTTTCATGTTTTCACACATTGTCACTCTTTATAAGTATAATTTAACATTTAACTATTATTTAATTTAATTTAATTTGCATTATTCAATTTAAAAATTTCATGTATATAAATTCCAATTTTTCCTTATGGGTTCTCTTACCATAAATAAGGTAGATACATACTTCTATTAGACTCTGGTATATACTCATAGTATGATTTTAATATCGTTAACATGATCGTTTTGTCGGTGCGTGTGTTTCTTTTGCTTTTATTGTTCTAAGATTGTTTTTTTATTTATTTTTTTCCAATTAAAATGTATAGTAGCTGTGGTAATCACCGCTTTTAGAAACGTAATAACCCTAAATGTATTTTGAGGATAGAAAGAAAGAAAAAAAATGTAAAAAAAAACATAATACAATGACCGAATCCGAATGGAAATTGATAAATTAAAAGAAAACAGATTTTAGTTTTCCACAAGAACGATCACCAATTCAATTTCAAAAGCCAAAGTAGTACACAGTAGTAGTGTTGTTAATTTTCTTATTGTCATTGAGTTTATTGCATTAATATTACTCGTATATATATATCCTTTTTTTATTGATATTATTATTATATTTACCACGGTGTTTAATACATTTAAATCTGTTTGTTTAAAAGTTTTCCCCCTAAAATTCTATATGCGGATGACTATAATATAAAATTGTACCTTCACTATAGAAACAGTATTTATTATGTATACAACAAACATACAAACCATTTCGTAA
>JANSTX010022628.1:1405-15718 GCA_027564355.1 Penthetria funebris
CAATTACAGTAACGTATGGTTTTCAATTTTCATGTGCTAAACAGTTGTATTATTACATGTATTATTCATGAAAATGTTTTTTCATCAATTGTCAACCGATTTATTAATTTTTCACTGTATTTTGTTTTATCCGATCATACTGTTTTTTATATTTTATATTTTGTAGTTGATATTTTTGTTCATAAAACTTGGAAATTATGCGCTTATATTTACTGCAGAAATGACGTGAATTGTCATTGTTTTCTAAAATCAATTATGTTTAAAATCTTTTTGCAGCAGTTTTCTGGCATATTTATAAATTTTCTCGATATTATATTAAATATTGAAAGTTTTTAATTTTTTATGTAATAATTATTTTAAATTTTTAATGCGTACATATAAACGCTTTTTAATGTTAAGCAATTATTTTATCACTTGGTGTCTAACCACATTTGTTTCGATATTTAATAACATTATCAATTATAGACCGTTCATTTTGTATTCTGTGTTATATCATAATGATAATATTTTAGTGCACTCATATAACTAATTTATTAATTTAAATGTGCATAATGCTTTTCAATAGACCTCAAGTCATTACGAATTTAGCAACATTTGTGTACATCTATCATCACTTGTTCCAATAACATTTGACTCGATGTTGAATATCAATGTGGATATGACCTCCGATTATTTTGTGATGTATATATTTATATATATATATATATATATTATATATTATGTATATTAATTGAAAATATTTGCCAGTAACGAGAATTGGTTTTTAAAAATATTTATTAGGACTATTGTGTGTTGTTTTATGTGGAAACGCAATGACACACCAAATGTATAATTAAAATTCGATTTGGATACACGCACGCCACTCATATACTCGTGTCCATATATACCTGTATATAACATTATGTATAAAAAAAAAGAAGTATCTTTTAGCTACAACTATATGCCTATGGAAATTTATATTAATAAATTATCCTAATAAAAATAAATTAAGTCGATTTAGAAAGACAAACAGCAATATTTTGAAATTAACTCTTAAAAGGTTATTCAAAATATTGATATCTGTTGCATATTAGTCTTGTGTTGTGTTGTTTTTTTTTTTGTTTTTGTTTTAAATATTAAAATTATAATTTTTTTTTTTTTTGGGATAAAACAAACAGTTTGACAAATTCGGTGAATAACGCAAATTAGTTTTTTTTTTTTTTGTTTTTGTTTTTCGTTGGTCATTTAAATATAAAATAGAGGAATTCTTAAAAAAAAAACAAAAAAAAAACAAATAATTGTGTGGGTTGTCTAAATGTTTTCTTGGTACAATAAATAAATGCTGAAATTATAATCAATTATTAACGACTTATAAGTCCGCTGTTTTTTTCGTTTTAAGAAAAATCGGTTATTGGTCTTATTTTTAAACAAATTATATGTTAAAGTTTTTTGCCAATTTTATTTATATATATATACCCAAGAAGAATATGTGGTATATGGTGATCATGAACAGTCTTAATTTAAAATAATATGTCTGACATGACTTCTTGAGATGGTGTCCAATAAAAATATTATATATTGCCATATTTAAAAATTCAAATTATATGCAATTAAAAATGTAAAATGATGTCATTTTTTAAAAGACTAAATGGGTGCTTTTAATTATATGTTTATATGTTTATGCTTTTGGTTGTCGTCTTGTTTTTGAGTTTTGTTTTTGTTTTTCATAAATTACAAAAAAAAAGAAAAAAAAGTTGGACTCGTTTTCTTCTCTACTCGCTCTGTTTTGGTTGCGGTTAATTTTTTAATGGACCAAAAAAGTAATATGATTTGTTCAGACCAATATATGCATTAGGTGATATTGAAATATTTTTTTAAAAAAGTATTTTTTTTTTGTTTTCTCTGTTTATATTATAAGCAATATAATTTTGTCTGCACGAAATATATCATTTTTGTTTATTATTTTAGATAATGTAATACGTTTATATATGGATATATAGATAGACATATAAAATCATGTTATTCTATATATGTTTGTATATAAAATATGAAATGAATCTGTTAAAATAACAAAATTTTAAGTATATACAACATATATAAATTAAAATTTCGATCAATTATTTTCAATTAAGGAATCGATAAAAGATTAATTAGTGTATATATGCATAATTGAAAATTAAGTATATAATTATAATATACTCGTATTTACAGTTTATATGCTTTTAAAATGTAATGGGGAGCTAAAATTTTGAAGTTTCCTAGCTATTGAGACGACCTTTAAACTTTTTTTTTTAAAAAATCATATAGACAAATAAATCTTCTGAAAAAAATATGCATATTATTAAAAAATGGTTATTTTTTTTTTTTTTTTACAATTTGAATTAATTTAAATTATACACTTCATTTCTATGGACGTTATTTTCTTTTGAATTTTTAAAATTTTCTAGTGACACTACGTGCATGTAAAGATAATTAATTGAAATGTTATACTTCATTCGTCACCTGATTTCTGATGCATAAGTCTTTATTCTATAAGAATTGGGTGAGTTTTCGAATACATTTTGACATTATTTTTAATTTAGTTGCTTTGCATTGCATTTTTAATTTTACTCTTTTTATGTATGTCATAATAATATTTAAAAAACCATAATTAAAATGACTCTTGCTATATCAAAAGTCTCACATTTATTTTATATGAAAATTAAGAATTTTATTTGTTAAATGATATATCCAGTGTTGGCATAAATTTCAAAATCTCCACCAAATGTTTTAGGAACATCACTCAAAAGTCCATGAATAAATAATGATTGAATGGGCTAATATTACGCGGTCAATATGTTTGTTGAGTGGTGTAAAAATTATCTAATCAATAGATATAAGTCCAAACATTGATCAAATCGACATACCAGTACTCGAGATACATTGTTATTTTTATATTCATTTTCAGTTGAATTCTTTTAATATTAAGAAATTTCAAAAATACTATTAAAATATGGTCTATAACATCTGTTTTTAAAATTCTTAAAAATTTCATATGGATATATGAAAATTGATTAAAAATTATAATAAAAAAAAAAATGAATGAATATGAAAACGCAATCTTTTTTTGTCTACAAAAAAAAATAATGATAATAAAAAATCTTTAACATATCATACTAATATTAGTTATTATCATCATCATCACTATCACCATATTACCCCTTTTGGTCATATGAATGTTTTAATATTTGGTACTTATGTACTTTTACCGCATCATGTACAGAAAATATTTGAATATATTTTTTGTAATCATTCAGACATTTTCATGTCATAGATGAGCCTCGCCGTCATATGTTTTCGATTTTTAAATTGACGTCTGCCGCGACATAGACACTATATGTAAGAATTGCGAACGACCATTTATTGTTTAATATTGAATAATTTCAGTTCCATTAATAATTGGCAATTTTTAAGTAAATAATTCTGAAATATTAATCGAATACTAATTCATTTTCAAAATAATGTAATTTTTGAAAACTTATAGGGTCTTAACTTTTTTTTTTTAAATTCAATTATGCAATCAGAATGGAACGCTGATTTTCAATTAAGAAAATGCTTTATCTTTCATTCATACCAATAATTTTTTTTTTTTTGAAAAATTCTAGGGTCTTAAAATTGTCTTGTTATTAAATTATGAAATTAATCATTAGTCAAGTTTGCGGAACACTGATTTGCATTTCGGAAAATGTTTTATCTTTCATTCACACCAATGTTTTTTGTTCCATTGACTGCCGAAAAATTATAGGGTCTAAAAATTTTTGCAATTAAATTATGAAATCAATCTTTAGCCAAGTTTATGGAACGCTCATTGAAAATGTTTTATCTTTCAGTCAGACCAATGGTTTTTTCCTGTGGTCTTCGAAAAATTATAGGGTCTAAATTTTTTTTTTTTTTAAATTTGGATTTATTGTGTCTTTTAATGCCAGTGGCGCCAATAATTAAAATGGACATACTATTATGGTTTATGTGCTTGGGCACACATAATGCATTTATGATTTTAAACCAGCATGATTATAAACATTATAATATGAAGTTTATGATGATGAATTATTGTTCAAACGCATTGACTGACATACAATATTTAGCAAATTGCTCATAATATTAAATAAACATGTTATGTGTTGAAGATTAGTATTTATCTTCATATATTTCTTGTATATATTTATTGTATATATAAATAATAAAATTTTATGAAACGTCATACATACAATCTTTGAGAAGAATCGCGGATGTACTCATATGTAGCTATATTATGTAATCGCATATTCTTTATACTGGAAGAAATGCCTATTTATGTTTTATCTTACTATATATGTGCACGATTATCACCATACGTATATACGATAAGTGTCAATATTTTTATTACTACTCATTAAATAATATTTAAAAAAGATATGTACTCACTCAAATTCATATGAAAATGTTTAAAATTTACGTTATTTTTTTATTAGTACGCTAATTTAGTGTAACTCTGAGAAAATTTTATTTAGTATTTTTACTGTGTGTTTCACGATATACGTTTGGATTGTACGTTTTTTTTTTTTAAATTTTTATTATCATTTTTTTTTGCAGATATTTATTATTACAAAGAAAACAAAGTAAGAAAAAAAAAAAATACGACAATTGCAAAATTTTATTATTCACATATTATTTTTTGTGTATACGATATTATAAAAATAAAGAATTCGCCACAATGTTCGCGGTGATGCGAATTGACAACGATGATTGTCGGTCAGATTTTCGTCGAAAAATGCGACCAAAGTGTGAGTTTATTTGCAAATATTGTCAAAGACGATTTACGAAACCCTACAATTTAATGATCCATGAACGTACCCACAAGAGTCCAGAGGTCACGTTTTCCTGTGAGGTTTGTGGCAAATATTTTAAACGGCAAGATAATTTACGTCAACACAGGTAATTTTAGTTTTTTTTTTCATTAAATTTATTTTTAAACATATGTATATATATGGTCAATACATTGCAATAAGTTCTATATATATATATTCAATATTTAAATTAAAAAGCAAGTTGCTAGTATAGCCGTAACCTATACTCGTATATCAAATTAAATCTCAGTTAAAAAAAAAAGATATCTACACGGAATCATAAGATAAATATTGGTTAAAACTTGTTTGAATTATAAGTAAATATATTCAAAAGAATTTGATGTTTTGTAAATATAACATTTAAGGTGTCCTAATTTTTGATATTTGAAAAGTTAATTAATTATTAATTTATTAATTTTTTTTTTTGTCTGTAAACAAATTTTTAAATGTCAACATCAGATAAACTTCATAGTTTTATTTTATATTATTTTCTTATTTCATTTTTATCTTCATTTGATTAAATACTAAATTATTTGATAAAAAAAAAGCACCTTACCTATTACTCTCAGATTCCAGAGTGATTAGATGATTCGTTGAATTCGAAAAAAAAAAAAAACAGGAAAGATGACAACACATTATTAATTAAATTAAATCGATATTATAGTGTCGTACTTTGACGTACTTTCACCTAGTATTTATTTGATCATATATTTTAAGGGAAGTAAATATATATTCGGTGAATAGAGTTTACTAGAACCATTAATTTTGGTACATTATTCTACTTTAAAAATAATTACTAAATTAAATTTAGTTTATCATAAAAATGATTACAAATTATGTTATAAACTTTTCTTGAAATTAATTTTAAACATTTAAATTAAATGTGTTATGTGTTTTCAATGCAATCGTAATTTTTGCCACAAAATCCTGAATGTAATAGTTAAAATTTTTAATTTGGAATAAGCATTTTATTTATTAATTTTTTAATTACTAATATTTTATTATAATGTAGGTGTTTATAGAATATAAATGAATAACATGAGTTATGAATTATATCATTTAAATTTTATTAAATAATTTGCAGACATTTCAATTAAATGTAGTTTATTCTATGTGGTTTACATTTCATAAATACGTACATAATAATAAAATTTGATAAAACATAGTTAATTAAAATATTAATTTTAAAATTATTTAATATATGCAACACTTATTTTTAAAAAAATTATAGAAGAAACAAGTTAAATTTTTGGAAAAATTAAAATGAAATTATCATCAAATTACAGAAATTATAGTCGAAAATATGGTACAAAAACAAGTGACATTTAATTTAATTTAAAAAAAAAATAATTAATAAATCAATGAATTAATTTTCTAAAAAATATACAAAGTAATGCTTAATAAATTTATGATAAACTAAAATTTTATCTCAAATTAGGTAATAATTCTTCATAGCATTTTTTAAATACTTTTCTTATAATTATCAAGAAATTTGTGTACATAAAATTAATGATAAATTACTAAGTTTGATTAATTAGATTGCATATATTAGTTATTGGAACTTTACAGATAAACATTTGTTATATATTTGAATGTTTTTTGTAAACTGTCATTTTTGAAGATGAAAATATATGAGTTATTTTCTACTGTAAATTAAAGTCTATTTTGACCAATTGCTGACCAATTACCTCATAACATTTCATAACAAAGTATAATATATATTTTGCAGTTCGAATCAATGTACATTTTATTTAGTAACATTAAATGCCTCACAAAATGTTATATTCTAAACCATTTTGATCAATCACAACTTGTCATAAAATTTGTTATCGAATTGTGGAACCTATACTTGATAATTGTAGATGGTCCAAAATTTAGACCTTCAATTCTATATTTCTATATTATGGGTAGGTGTATATAAAATAGTTTAACTTTGCCATCATCTGACATTCTAAATATATAGTTAGTTGTTATATCAAAGAAATAGCTGCAATCGCTTAATATGTTTTATATCGACAATATAAATGATATTCTTGTGGATAATAAAAAATTATCAAATATATATTTAGAAAAGTGATAAAGAAAAAGTGTAATATAAGACTTAATATACTAATTTTTTCTTTTTTTTTCTTTTCTTATAATTCAGATACATTTTTAAAGCTATGACAGCTTTAAAAAAATAAAAAAAAAAAGATGATGGAATTTTTTTTTTTTCAAATTTTAACTTTGAATATTTCATATATATACTCTCGTATGCATATATAATACCTTATTATTTGTTATGTAAATATTACTAATTGCATAATAAATATTTGAGCATCAACTCACTAATTCAATAGTGTTATCAGTTAAAGTAAATTTTCTCGCTTTTCAACAAATTTCTGTACATTTTTTTTTCCTTTTCGAAGAAATTGATGTCGGCAGCTTTTTATTTAACAAAAAAAAAAAAAAGGAGAAAATTTTGACATGATTATATTAATAATAATATAATAAACATTTCAATTGGAAATGATAAAAGATTATTTTTCATGCGTTTTATCAGTATATAAAATGGGTATATCAATGAATGCGGTTACATTTTGTACAATTTTAGTTTATAATTTGTATAAATAATAAGTTTTTATAATGATTAATTGTAATTAAGACTAAATTCTATTGTATGAATGTCGTAGCATTGGGTGACAACGAACAACCACCATTGTTCACGATCTCTGGGCAGCTAGCTGACTTCACTTCATAAGTCTGCGTCATTTATTGAAAAGCGACACTAATTGACACCGAAAACTCACACATGATGCTTATTTATGTCCTTTCAAATAAAGTAATACACTATTTCTATTTTGAATTTGCAAATTTACGTGAAACGCAAGAACCATATACTAATTGTAAGAATAGATATATACAGATGATATTTGTATGATTCCTGTAAGACATTATACTTGGCAATTGGTACACGCATTATTTAAGCCACATAGTAAGCCTTGACCATCGACAATATGTTTTCAAATGACCATATAATGGCAATAATATATATATATAATAAGGCATACGCCTTGCATATTTAGTTGCAAACGAAATATGTGTTTAGTAACATTAATGTAAATCATCATTTTAATAAGACAATTCTTATATTTACTATTAATTTAAAATAATAAAAATTTAATGATAAGTCACGTATCATTAAAGTTAATATAACTAATTATAATTTTTTATAATTTTCTTTATTTATTTTTTGTACACAAACCAAAAAACACTTAACAAATGTACATATTTAATTTTATTTGAATTATGGCAACTTTCTTCTCTTCTTATAGATGCAGTCAATGTGTTTGGAGATAAACTGGTACACTAAATAAGAAGGGCAATAGGCAAATGGACTCTGTAATAGCTGATGTTAATATATAAATTATATGCAAAAAAGTAAGTCACTTCTTTTTATTAATTATTAATTAGTTTTTTTTTTTTGGAATTTTTTAAATATATATACTTATATATAGAAAATAAGTTTGGGTATGTTAATATGGTAGTTTGACGAATGAAGTGGCTGACTATTATCGAGGTTACTCAACCAATCGGTTCCTCCACGCGGTATCACTGGTAACTCGGGCACGGTATATGTCACGTAATGTGATCGAGGCTAAAAAGATGGTGTTAATGTCGTGTTTGTCGACTGATTGAAAACACAATTCAACAACAAACTAGGTATCTGGGGGATTGATGCACCACTCTATTGAAATAATATTTAAATGTACAACTGGATAATTATGATTGATCCTATATTTTCCAGTTGGCAAATTTCAATTATAGTTAATTGAGTTTATATTTGATGTTACATGGATATTTGAAACGGCAAATTAATATATATTTATATATATGTTTAATTCCTCATTTAGATATAAAAATAAATTATCAAAGAATTATAATGCCGAAAATTTTATTTTGATAGCTTGAAGCATTCACATGTTATTTTGTACGACTCATAATTTAAAAATTCAAATAAAAATACCAAATACAACGACGCCAAAATGTCTCTGAAGTAAACTTACATCGAACGAAAAAAACACAATGGAAAAATAGGTTATTGACCTGCGTTGAACTATTAAATTTTACTCTTTAGCAAGCATATTATAATATAACATGGCCGCCAATGTTAGCATAGTACGATATTCAACTATGTCTGTATTGTGTTACACTTGCGCATTTCATTTCTATATTTAATATCGTGTCACTATGTGTGCGGTGTGTTAGCTGCTGTGTAAATTCAGTATCTAAACATTTCGTCTAATTTGCCTTAAAGCATTCAGAGACAACTTGTCGCCATTATATTTAATATTTATTTTGATTAGAAAATACTTATGTATTTTTCGTATTTGAATTGATGAATTTAATATTTTTTGCAATAGTAATTTTGAACAATCAGTTTAATCGCATTTGAAAATATTCATTTTTACATCAATTTTCTGAAAATTGCGAGTTTTATTTCCAGTTATAGTAGCATCATCGCACGGACTTTATCGGAAGTTTGTACAATCAATTCGATTTCATTTGAAAATCGTTAATCGTTGGTAATTGCAGTATTCTACTCTTAACATCGTACCTAATTCATTTCTCCACTTCTCTTCTTTGTGGTATTATAAATTATAAAGTACAGAATAACACAATCGTTACAAATACATATAGGTTTAAATTTTGTAACAAAACTGTGTTCATTATTCTGATTTTAAACTGTATAAATCTATTATGAAAATCATCTCATTGGAGTGACATAGACGCGAATTAATTATCTTGTGATCAAATTTAATGTCAATTAGTGGAGATTTTCTGATTAGTCAATGGTTACAGTTACAGTTACAGTTACAGTTACGATATCACAAGATATATGCTTGAATGAGTAATGGCAGCTTGAGATGGTCTTTATGATGAGAAATAAAAATAATGACCAGTTATATATTTACATATTCTGTCATCATATAGATGTTAGTCGACCTACCGATCACAACATGCGGATGTGATTTGAAGTGCAATATTAAAATATGATAATTTAAAATATATTTTATATCATCAAAATCATCATCTCAACATCTACATCTCAACGGTGTTAGGACACTAATACCGCTATTTTTATCCAATCCACGATCACTCACCGTGCAATTGATATATACTTCCTTTGGTACTTATATTATTGTATGTACATATAGATGTTTCGATATAAAAATAAAATAGTACTCAACCGAAAGATGGCGAGATGACAATTAATTATAAATAATTTTTTTCACCATAAATAATTCTATGGACACTATAAAAGGAGTATATTAAATATTATTTTTTGAATCCTCGTCCATTGTTTGTCTATGCGATACTTTAACGAAAAAATAATCTTTCCAATCTTGGGCAACGGTGATTTGTATAGAATACAAACTTCATTTATTTCGTGATTAAAAATTACAATTCTTAAATGCTCTTTTTTAAAACATTTTATATGATCTTTTCTGTTTAAAGTTACGACTCATGTGATTTATGAACTACTTTAAAAGAACATGCTTATTTGTTGTTTATATATTTTGTAAATTTGTTCGCATTATCATATTAATAATGTTTATGTTATGTAAATGTTATTGTGTCAATTTTATTAAATCATTCGAAACTATTGTCCAATAACTTAAAGAATATTTTATGCCAACGTGTTCCGCTTTGATACTCTTATATGGTATTCTTTCATTAAGAGTCCCATCAACAAAAATTGTTCTTTGTGATTTGATAGAATTTTTTTTTCATGTTGTTATTTGCATCTTTTTTTTGAAATATTATATTTTGCTATCATATATTTGTATTATGGTTGTCATCATTTGGAAACAAAAAAAGAACTTCAAATTTAATTCTGCATATCAATAATATAATCGTACTGGTGTTTTGCAGAAAATCTAACTTATAATTAAGAAAATATGGAATTAAATTTGATTAGAAAGTTGAGGTTGACGACTCATTCATTTCGCTGCGTTACCATTATTGCCAATATTCTCAATTAAATATGCAGAAGTTCTGATACAGGATTTTTATTTCGCATTTTCTCACTAGGTAATGTCGCATATTTTAAAGTAGCCAATACAATCGGATGAAATCATTTGATTTTATGTAAGAAAAAATTTTCTCCCTATTTTCATATCACCGTTTCAAATCGTTTAAAAACATAAAATATATTACAATTTCTGATAAAAAGGAAGGCGAAGAGTTTAATAACGACTTTAAAAACCTAAACATTATAATTGAATTATGTTATTTACTATATAATAAAATCTAATAAATATTATACAAATGATACTAATTTTTTATTTTTTTTTTTATGGTTTGCATTTAAAACTATGCCCATTGAAATTACACTCATATACAGTTCATTAGCATTTAACCTAATCACGTTTCACTTTTTATAATAGGCACGTAATTTAAATTTACATAATTTGTAATAATACTACATAAGGTGTAAATGTCCCATAAGAGCGATAACTATATGATCTTAAATTTGAAATCTTCAAATATTACTTATATGTACCGTATATTGTGCAAAGACAGAAAAAGTATAACAGCGGTTACTTTCAGAAGTTACATGATTGATATTCAAAGCAGTAATATCACGTAGGTGAGAATAGTGAGAAATTTAACTAATTATTATATTCTTTTATAAACATATACGCACAATGAGAAAATTATTGAAAAATATATTATTAATTTAAATATCAGTCAAAATTGTGTTGAATTTATTTACACTCGTAATATAAGTTACGACCAATTAATATAAAGAATTACAAATACAGTGGATCACCTTTTATAGAAACTAACTTTCAATTATCACAAACAGTGGGACCCATTTGATTTCTATTACGTTAATTCTCACAATATGTCAAGTTAGGATTGTGAAAATTAAAAGACTCAATTTTAGAAAACAATTGTATAGGAAATCTTGAAGAATCGCAAAAAAATATTAACTTCCAGTTAAATTAATTATTTGAATAATATAGAATAGGTTAATTAATATCAAATTTTGATTAACAATAATGATGTACAATATATAAAAAACATAATCTGAAACCATGTCTAGATGCAAAAAAAAAAAAAATGTGCATAACATTATACCATCATATCTTAATTAACAAATATTCGCTGAATTCTCTGTTCCCAGTGATAGACGACTAGATTTTGGATTGTACCGTTACAGACCCAAACAGAAACTATAATCAAATATTCTAACGATGGCTACTCGAATAGAATTATTAAAATATCATTCGTTAAAATGCATATGGTTTGTCTGTTCGGTATTTTATTTTTTCTATTTTCTAAATAATAGAATATTCACGAATATTAATTTTGATTATATGTCTGACATTCTGCTCTATCTCGCCTTATATAATACATGGATCAATCTCTAAAACCACGCTTTTTATTCTATTATCGCACTGACTTGTCCACTAAATCGTCTATACAACTCGTACTCAGATTAAAATAATTTCAGTTATTAACCGAATTATTCGGGAAAGATTTTAACCTCCTCTTAATCTAATCTTTTACAATGTAAGAATGAATATACATAAATGTAAGGTAATTTAGTTATTTACTAAAAATTTTAACTCATAAATAATAATCAGTTTTTAGTTCAAATACTTACTAATTGACAGCACACGCCGCTCTACCTATAAAATTAAAAGAAAAATGTAATGTAATTAGTCATCATCATAATATAATCGCATGTGATCGCATTCCTTTTTTTTTTTTTTTTGTTATTGTTAAGGCCGGTGGTTTCCATTGTACTGGTACTAGCAGCGGAAGACTGGAGTAAAAAAAATATGTTTCACCATTATAATTCCATTATTATCACCTATTTTATTATTATAGTTTATTATTATAATATTTATGTGTAAACAAAGTTTTACGTTTTATCTCGTTTTCTTGCCAAATGTTTACTTATTTTCTTTTTTTTTTCGAAAAAAAAAAAAAAACAACCCGAAAAGCACTTCCTATGATGTGTGCCGCAATAATCTGCTATATAATATAAAATTGGCTTTCGACAGGCTGGTATTATAAAAGGCATAAAAAATATCTGGAACTAAGTCCATATTGTCATAGATTATAGAAATTTGTTATGTGACCGCAGGCACTTTGTGTAAACAATAATAAATACTTAACAATTTCTCTGTAATATATATAATAATGTTTTGCTTGATTTAATTTTTTTATTAGATAATTTGTGGTATTTTGATTCAGGATAACATTGATATTTATAGTAGTTTACGTATTTAGTATATAATCAAGAATAAATTAAGTGTCACCATTGAGAGGTACTTATAAGATGAAATGAAATAATCTACAGGGGGCAAATACAAAATTTTGCATATTTTTGATTTCTTGAATCTTCCATTCAATGAGAATAAATTCGCTAAATTATTTTTTACGATGAAGTCAAAACAGTTATTATAAAACTTTAGGCACCCTAAAAGAATTTGAAGTTCATTATTTATATAAAATACAGAGAAATTGAGATGATGAATTTGATTTTTTCACATTTGTTAGATCGAATAAATTTATCCATTGTCTAATAGTATTCTAAAAGTGAATATAGAGGCATGCTAGAATATTTGTTTTTATTTGCCAATTAGTATTTGTATGTTTCTGGTACTTTATTCATTATTGGTATGAGACTGATTAGACTAGTATACATGTTAAACTTGAGTAATTGTAAGTGAAATCTTGTGATATTATGAGATTCAGAATTAATATTTGACGCATTAAGCTTTCACTATATTAGGTCATAAATACACTACTCCTATATAATAGTTCTAAAACTATTATTTTCAAATTATTGTACGTCTTTTTTTTCTGTTCTTTTTTTTTTTTTTTTCATAAACCGGTAACCGTATTATTATCCTGTAGTGAAAATTTGCCATTCCATTAAGAAGGACTATTTATCTTAAAGTTTATGTAATTTTAAATTTAAAATGCTTATGCCATTATTTTTATTAATCAATTTTACATTCATTAATACCATATTACATCACACTCTGTTTAACCAATAAATGTATTTCAACTTATTATTATTGTAATTTTATTGACATTAATTTTTTTTTTGTATAAAATAAAATAATAAAAACAATTTTCATTCATTTTTATTTTATTTTAAAATGAAAAAAAAAATATATATATAATAAAATAATGAATTTATTTATTTTTTTCATTTCAGAAATTCTCATATCAAATCTTACAGAAGAACATATTAAAATTACATCCGCTATTTATTTTGACACTTAAATTGCCTTTATTTTTTGCCTTTCCAGTATTAATTTAATTGAATTTAAGTATAATAATAATATAATATAATATAATAATAATGATAATATAAAGTGTAATGATTTTCTCTAATTTATATATTTTAAAAACATTTAAGACTTAATGGTCAATATTTAGCACCTACATATTAAGCAAA
>JANSTX010022650.1:0-11867 GCA_027564355.1 Penthetria funebris
CAGATAAAAGTGACACGTGCAAAATTTCATAGCGATATCTCGAAGCATTCTCAAGTTATCGTGCGCACAGACGGACGTACGGACGGACGGACATGATTAAATCAACTTTTTTTTTCAATTATAAGCACTTCTGCGTAATTTTTTTTTTTTCTGAGATGTTTATTTCTTAGCGTTACATTAACGGAATCAAATACAATAGACCCTTGGAACCTCGTTCACAGGGCCTAAAAATGCATATGACAGCTAATTTGAGTGAAGCGTAATGTTAAATACGTTCAAAAATTGAATATGGAGGAATATGAGGATAAGATAAAATAATCATAGTAACGCCTATTTGGTACACAAGAAGAAACCGTGGGTGCCATTTTTGGTATTTGCGCTAAAAAAAACAATTTAGTGTGGCACTCGGCAAATACGCAATAATATTTCAATAAAGTATATGCGATACTAAACTAAGCCTATATCACACAACTGTCACATTTTTTAGTTCTCAACTATGATGTCCAGCTTGAGAAAGTTTTAAATTTTCGTTACTTAGCGCAACGGAAATCGCTATTAATCCAAATGTTACTACTCACGTTTTTTATCATAGATGATGTATTTCCACAAGGCGAACATTTTGCAATCATCCCGATTCTGGTCCCCATAACTATGAAAGTTTTTCTAACACCGAGTGTTTGGAAACAAGTATTCAAATTTAAAATTAAAAATTAGCTAAAAATGACAACTGCAAAATTTCATGTTGGTACCTCAAAGCAATCTCAACTTATCGTATAGAAGGAGGAGTATTTTTGCATATAAGGACTAATAAGTATACATGTGAGGTACCCTAGGGAGTAATCCGATTAAGTTAAAATATACGAATTTAGAAAATATGTGCGCTAGGGCGATAGTAACGTATTATACGACTGAAATTCGGGTTATGAGAACGTTTTACGTGCTATAAACTGGCCATTAAATTAGTGATGAAATCAGAAATGTTGTTATTTGGAGAAAATATGAAATACTCTCGGGATATAGTAAGATGAAACCGTTCCCGTGGGCGTAAATGCCATTAGAGTCGCAAACATTGCCATGATGACGATGACATGAATTGCTGAACATCTGCCCTTCAAGACTAAGATACTTACTGGACGAACACATGACAATATGTTTGATATACGAAGAAGACGAAAAAGAATACACCTAATTTGATTACCAAGACTTTTGTTTATCTAAGTTATTAATTTATATAATTTATTACATAACATTAATATATTCCGAAGCATATAAGAGTGTTGTTAAAGAAATTTTCTGAGAATGACTTTGTAAATTTTAATTAATTGTTTCTGTGTAAATACAATACGAATGTTATTAGTTCTTAATTTACTTGCTAACACGAGAATTCATTAATTAATGTTAATAATTTCTTTTCTATTTGTTTTATTCATCAAATAATTTACAAGCAATCTGATAGGAGTTATACTTCTTATTATTAATTACAATTTATTTCAATTAAACTTTTAATGACTTGCTTTATCACATAACTCATGAAATTGTTATGGAGGTTTAAGTATATAGTTTATGTTAAATGTACATACAAATAGTTCGTTAATTACTTTTATCCGATTATAATATTTAAAAATTAGTACAAATATTTATATAATTACAGAGAAATTAAGTAATATAATGAGTGTATACAGTTATTTCAGAACATGTGCTTTTAATTAGAGTCTAATATATGTGTGACAATATAGTGTGTTTATCGAAAAAAGATCGCCAGCATAAGGTGTCACAAATTTAAGTTTTCGTCAATAGATGCCTCAGGCAGACACTAAAAAATGTCTGGCCAAATACAATATTAAACGGGAATTTTTGTGGAGACTGGCAGATCTGGAGGCGATGAACAAAATTGTCAGCCAGACAAAGTGGAATTTAAATCGGTCATACACTGAGACGATCGTTCGGTAATATTGCAAAATACGTACATAATTGGAATCCGCAAGGTATTAAAAGTCGACCAAAACAACGTAAAGAAAAACTATCATTAAGGAGGCTAGTACCAATGTAAGGGGATGGAGTGAAATGAAGGGGATGGAGTGAAATGAAGGGGATGGAGTGAAGAGAAAGTGGTGGACAGATATCGTTGTTCGTTGATGCCGCATACTCCCGCGTGGAGTTTCAATCATTTCCTAAAAACTGGATTCAATTATTATACCTCATAATTTATACAGAAAATGATGCAAAATCAGAAAATATGGCGAATGAGAGATCCTTTTTTAGCATTTGCCAATGCACTTAAAATAAGGTCTGGCAGAAAGATTTTAAAATTATAGATACTTCGTCAATAGTAGAAAATATTTTTTTTCATTTTCTCGAAATGTCTTGGTAGAACTTTCCGCAAAATGATACATATTATTCCATAATAATCATATCGGGGAACAAACGCAGAATGCATTTTTTTTTAATTATACGTATTTTATATACAGCTGCATTTGGAAGTGTTAATTTGAAGTTTTCACTCGCCAGTAGCTTTCATGTGGATGGTCATAATTTTAGTTATAGATGACACATTATTACGTACGCGATAGAATATCATAATCATATTCAATTTTAGTAATGGAGTATAAAACCGTCATACTGAAATAAACGGCAAATCAACCATATACAAGAGTATATAAGATGGTCACTGAAACTGAAACCTGAATAACCCTTGAATACATCGTATGTATGTTGGAATCTATACGAAACATAAATGTGATGTCAGTCAAGAAATGGTACATAATGCATATTAGATGATCATGGAAATTATGGACATATTTTAATCTCTATAAATCATATATTAAGTCACTATGTCAAAGGCTTTAACGCAGTCGATAGCAGAAGCGATCTCTAGTTTCCTAGTATATTTAAGTGGACATTGAAACCTGGGTGATCCTATCCTACCTTAAGAATATAACAATAATCCATGAAATTAAAACAACCCCGATATTATGACATCAACTCCAAGGGCAGTCTTGAATCTGCATTAAAAATGTCGGGATTCAAGATTAATTGCACTTAGTATTAAGATCATAATATTAAATGTTAGACATAAGAATAATTAATACATTTATTACAATCATTAGTTTTGTTGACATGAAATAATAACGAAAAATCGTTAAAACAAATGACAGTCATGTATGTAATGAGTAAAGAAAAAAATTAAATTAATTACTGGTAATTACCATTTTAAAAAAAAAATTAGACATTTTAAATATATTATAAGTACAGACCGTAGTTGTATACGATTATATGCGGCAATATCACTCAAATTAGTTGCACCAATAAAAAAGTCATGAAAGTAAATATTAATAAATAGTCGTCTTCAGCAATATATGAACAGATTGTTGTTAATGTCAAAATTTTACGCCCCATAAAACAATTCTTCTTTTGATAGTATTTAATGCTCCAGAAATAAAAATTTAAAATACTTTAAGACAATTTTCCCGTGTCTTCCCTACACGAGTGTTTTAGATATTTGCGGTGACATTTACGAGTGTTATTTCAAGTGAAATAAATGATTGTAAAACGATGAGTTTTCCTCTTAACGTTTTCTTAATATAAATTCATTTCAAGGAGTTCTTTCCTTGAATTATTTCATATTAAGTGAAAAGCAAAAAATAGATGATTAGATGATTGAAGATACTCATCCAATAGAATTAGTTATATATATATTTATATATATATATTTCTATAGTAATTTTAAAATATAGTCTCTACTTGAAATTTGATTCCAATGCAATGTAAGATAATGATTTTATAGCAGATTAAAATATTGACTTTTAATCGCAATACTTGATACTGATCTTTAGGAACATAAAATACGATAGATCACTCGGGACGTGAATCTCAATATCACGCACAAATAGCAGTAACTACATTAATTAGTTAATTATTTGCAAATATCGTGAACAATTTCAACTCCTAGATAATGAAAGATTCACGTTTCACACTAATTTTTATGGTTAACATGGAACACGTAGAACTTTTAATAATTAATTTAAACAAATATATGAAATAAATCATCCAAAAGTCTAAGGATTCAAATAGGAATCCAGACAAACTTCAGAACATTTAGCACAAAAGTTTTCATCAGAAACTACTAACTTTACGAGGTTACCACCCCCTTCAATACTTTCAGTACTTTCACAACAAATATAACAATATTGTGCTGACGAATAAATTGATGAAAAAAATCCAATTGAAGTAAAACGTCAGCCCCGCCAAATATTAGAAATATTTAGACATACAACGAATGAAAAAGTGCAATAATGATAAAGTATTAGATATATCATAAATAAAATTTGAATACCACGTAAGATTTTCGTATTTTATTGTAAGTATTAAATTAATGTCAGTCAAATTAAATATCCTTAAATAAATCTTTAAAATTGGTTAAACATTAATTTTAAAATTATTGTGGATTAAGTGATTATAAATGTAATATGGAGAAAAAGGTGTTGTTGCACTGCGAAAAGAAGTCCATAAAAATGGGTATTTAAAGCACCAATACAGTGTGGTTAATAATAAATATTGAAATATACGGTATCTGAAACTATTGGGTACTTGAATAAGTTCTCGCTATTTTTTGTGAAAATGAATGATTTATTTAAAAATATTAGTAAAGAACATGTCATTGAAAGTATTTTACATTTTGTTAGCGAAATATATTTTCCCCCATCTTTTGGGGGCAACATACGAACTAGTCACTAATCAATCGATTTTTGGCTCGGCCTCAACTGCATGAATTGTAGTCGGTAGCGAACACCTGTATTTGTTTCAGTAGGTGAAAGCAGTTCATAATAAATACCACTTAGCTGATTCCACCAAATACAGATCATGTGCTGGGAACCATCTTTATTCGGTTTTGTCGTTAATATTGATGATTCCTCCGTCTTGACCTCCTATGAATTTTTGTGTTTTGAATTGTTGTAGTGAGTCTAATTTATACATCGCTGCTCTCAACTCAATACAAAAAACCTCTATTTTCCACTTCTCTCACTAGTCATTCCACTTCTCTCACTTTCAGTTCGTATCACATACAATTTTCTTACCTTTGCATCATTATCATTGCTTTCAAACATTTGGCAACTGTTGTGTGTGATCAATTACTTATAATTCTTAAAGTTAATTTTGCGCGTCTGCATCGAGTTGTTGAGATGTTTTTTGAAAAAAGTAATGCACTAAAATTCACCACAGATATTCATTTCTTGGCACAAAATAAATAAAATATATTATCATTTCAAGCGTATAGTGGTGAAGTTTCACGATGCAGTTTACTGTAGTATTGCCCGATGAAAAAGGCTAAGATAATACCATATGTCGGAAAATAGCGAGAACTTATTCCAGTACCGTGTCTTCGTCAAGTCAAAAATATTTCTCTTCTTCTTCTTCGTCTTCTTCCTTGCCTTTTTCCTTATTCAGGATCGGTCCTCCTACTTCTCAATCTATTTCTCCACAAATTTCTGTCTTATGTATCGTCACTTTCTGCATTCAATCTTTTCAAATCATTTTGAACAACTGATAACCAAGTAGCGATCTCTAAACTGAAATTAATTGCCGTACCTGCAGTTTAATTGATAAACTCAAAATGTTGAACGTAAGCTTCTTCTTCTTCTTCGTTGCGTCAAAGACCTGTGTTTTGTTTCTTTAACAATTTAGATTTGGGATGCGGTCTGTTCAACTTTCTCGTCATGTCTTCGGAAGCCGTCGTGTTTCACTTGGGTGCTGGTTCATTGTAATATTCAGGATTCTAATATCTGGCATTCGTTCAACAAATGGTCTCTCCAAAAACGCCTTTTCATATATTAACTTAAGACTTGATATACTACTTGAGATGAAGTTTATCTTGAACAAAATACTATACCAGGAGATATGAAGAGAGATATAGACTAAGATATCGCCAGTTTATCATGATACAAATTTTGAAATTTTCATATAAAAATTATTATATTCTGTACAAATTAATTTGAATGAGGGTTGTCAAAATTATTAATGATACATGCTATTATTATATCCTGGCGGATATTACTTTAATTAACTTATTGTATACTATACAGTGAATATCAATATAGAGGGTAGATTTTGATTATAAATGATATGCGTTAAATTTTCATAAATACAAAATAAATGTTTACCAATTTTCTATTTTTTTTAAATAAATAAATTAAAATCGTTATGTGAGTAGATACTCGTATGGTCACATATCATAATCATATGAAGAAAAAATTACCATTCTTTTGTTATTATCGAAATCATTGGACTGTCACCAAGCTAAAATATATTTCTACCAGACCACCAGTTATTCTGAATTATTAAATCATTAGTTCCACATATAGTCTATAATATAAAATACTATATCAGAAATAATTTTCAAATAAAAACCCTATATCCTATTTTGTTGCAAAGTGATCAACCATCCATGGCATACAATCCTTCCTGATAAAATCTTTAATGTATTTTATTTATTATAAAAGTTTAAATTGTTTATTAAATTTTTGTTTATTTTTGTTATTATTTTCTGTAAATAAACTAATCGGAAGTTAATAACATCTTTATTTGTCACAAACTTCGATATATACACCAATGGTTATAATATACCCAATAAATTTCAATTTCGTTTACATATTCAAAAATAAACGTAAACATATAAATTGCAATTTAATGGTGATGCATTTATTATGTGCATTAACTATATATGTATTTATATATTCAGTCGTTGCATCACAAAGTTTTACCTTTGAGAATATTTTATTTTAATTGGATTTGTTTCTAATGTACAGAAAAATTGTGACGATTTAACTTGTCTTCGCGCTATATGGTAATTTTTAGCTCTAAAGATAAATAAACCGCAGTGTGTTTATTAAGATGAGACAATAAGAAATTGTTATTTTTGCAATCGACTTTATAAAATCGAACGATGCATGATTACAATTTAAATGCAGAACAGAGTAATTTGTCCTGGGCTACCATTTGCGGAAGTGTTTGCTAAAAAATAGCGATCAAAATAACCTTTAAGGCTTTGTAACTTAATTTTACTAATTCTTATATCTAGAATTCTATACCAGCAGCACGATAAATTTTGATGATTACCAATTTGTCTGTATTCACCCCTAGGTCTTCTATCACAAAGAATTTTAATTCTTTTATCGAGTATATGATGATTATGATAATGATGATATAATATCAAGCGACAAAATCGATCAGGATATTCTAAATCAATTGTAGATATACACATATTCTACAAAAAAAAAAAGGAAATATTCATGACACTGAAGATAGAACGACATAATCAGGTACGTTTCTAAATGTTCTTAAATGTTGTTAAGAGCGACAATATGTAGAAATCACATACAACCGAGAAGAGAATGTTTACATGGGCATCCATATCGTCTCATTGAAGGATAAGATCAATGACAGTTAGATACGAGGCAATTTAAAAATTGTACCGATCACCAATATTAATATTAATATTAATATTTAATAATATTAATATTAATATAACTGATATATACCGTGATCAAGTTACCGGTGACATCACGTAGAGGTAAAGATTGGTTTAGTAACCTCGATGATAGTCGGCCACTCCAATCGTCACCAATACCAATATGAAATAAATCAAATTAGCTAACAGAGGCACCGGCCGCGTAACGTGTACACCATAAATTCATAGATGTACAAGCAGGAGGAGTGTTAACGGAACATCTTGATAGATAAATAATATTGAGTGAAATTGTTAACATATAATCACTATAACCGGTCGCATATATCAGCGTGATGCATTTCATAGAATGTCCACACCATTACCACACATAATTTAGTATTCAAATTATAGCTGCTCAAATTTCAATTAAATTTGGTTTAAATCAAACTCTAAATTACAAACAACAAATATTCAAAATATGCACCTTAAAAAATATAGAAACCTATAAAAAATGTTATTGATTGCAAAGTGTGTATAAGCAAATATTATTTTAATACTTTTAAGAGAGTTTTTTAAATTTATTTTTAATTTACATCACCAGCTCATTTGTATGCTAATGAAATGAATAAAGAATTTATTGTGAAATATATTTAAAGAACAAATGACCTAAGACGTGTGAGTCAAACAGAAAAGATTTATTGTACATTCTAAAAAGAATAAATTTAATGAATTATTATTGATTCAATTGGTCAATTTTCAGGAACATGTAGTGAAAATAAACAACTATAGATAAATATTCATTGGCATATTCAAGATCTGTTTTAAAACTGCAATTGAAAATGATCAAAAGAAGTGCATAAAAAACATACATATTGTGGTGGTGTCGAAATGATGAAGATAACCATTTATATGCTCCACCTAAATACACTTTTTACATTGAACTTTACAGTAGATCTTCACTATATTCCTTATTAATATTGAAGTATTATAAAGAAGTTAGACCTATATATTGTCCATATTGTGGATATTAAGTAGACGTATATATTCCATTACGCCATGTCTACACCTTGAATAGAAATTTTCCACATAAGATATTGAAATTAAGTGAAATTTTCATTTCAAATTTACGTAACATTTTGACTTTCCCTAATATATGAGTAACCCAGAAGGAAGCTCAAGAGCACAATATCGTATACATAAAAACAGTAGATATATATTTTAAAGAGACAGTTAACATTAGATTCTAAATTGATTTATTTCATGGAAAAATGAAAAAGAAATTGCGTCAAATCGTTTATATTTTTTTTTTTTTTTAGAAAGATGATGTTGATGAAAAATAATAATCATAGCTATGAGTCTAACAATTGCTATACACTCATATAAAGTGAAACAAAATATTTTTCATTTCTATAATTCACGAGCAAATCATCCGTCATCTGCATATGAGACCAGAATTAAAAGTCGCAGTTGCCGTCTACCATTGATTTATTCATTATTATAACAGCCTTTTATACCTATAAACATTTACAAATTCCCAAATACGAAATATTGCACGCTGACGACAAGTTTTATCAAAATTTATATTTTGAAAATGTAATTTGAATTTTTTTTTTTTTGCTTGATTTTAATATCCATTTTACATTTATGTGTATTATAATATGTAAGGACACAATAATGTAGATATTTTCTATATAATGGATAAACAGCATCAAGTGGTTAATGCACATATAGGATAACATTATTTTGTATAGTTTTCAAATTGCAACAAAACACGGTCGGCAAAGTACAATATTTGAACAATTATGCATATGGTTTCCATTTAATAAACCTATGAATGTTCATAGAATATATATATAATGTTTGTAACTTCAAGTTTACTTTGAAAATGATGCAATATACACAGTGTGTGTATTACACACTATACATTTTGATACAAGTTGTATAAAAATTAAAGTTCATTATTATATAAAAATCATTGTCCATAACATAAATTTGCTTGGCATATTTACGTAAACTTTAAAAATGACCAAAGGAAACAATCAGGAACAGTAAAATGCGATTTCAGCAAAAATGTGTGTTTTTTGTAAATGAAATATTGAATTTAATATTTTTTGTATTAATGCTAAGCTACTCCGTTACTGTTATTTGGCAATTGATTCAGTCCGGACCATTCGCACCAACTTTGACGATTCTTACTTTTCTTGTCCCATATGCAGTCATCATTTGTTAACGTTTCACGTGAAATTGAAGAGTTCCGGGAGTGCGAGTAACACGTCCATAAATGCCTTGGTTGGTGTAATTAATGGTAGTTTCTTTGTTCATTTCGTTTTTTTGTATTACAAGCTACTAAATTGAATGTTATAATTTGAATTCTCTATAACATTCGTTTTGCACGATACACCGAACCAAACAATATAGTTGAATGAATAAAATTGGAAATGGTCTTCATCGCTCAATTTCAAATTTCAAATAGTGAATTAAATCTGGAATTCTATTTTTTTTGGCGGAAATAAACGTTGTTGACGGTGTTTCGGCTTCAATTGTTGCTCAATCTGATCTGTATATGAGAATATTTAATATATTGTACAGTTGTGTCGAATCTATACTTGTTGACGTTTTTGAACTTTTCTGTATACCCTTTCGTATATACGTTCCAATATTTTCATTCATGAGCGTCGTACTTTTAGAAACACTAAACTGCAACTGGTATCATACATGATAAACTGACGATTTTTGATATTATGGTGCAAATGAAACGTGTTGGTGTTGTCTGATGTTGAGTGTTTTTAAAACTATTGGTCCTGCGCATACGTTCCAATATTTTCATTTATGAGCGTCGTACTTTTAGAAACACTAAACTGCAACTGGTATCAAAAAACTGACGATATTTGATATTATGGTGCAAATGAAACGTGTTGGTGTTGTCTGATTTTAAGTGTTTTTGAAACTATTGGTACTATGCATTGGCTAAAAAATTGTGTTACAAAATATATATTTAATACATATATTTTTTTGACAAAAATAATATGAAAATTTTGAAAGACGGGCAAATTTTGAAGCGACAAATAGCATTGAGTCAGTCAAAGAAAGCAGAATTATAGCAGACATACACTAAGCCACAAGCAAGGTACGCACGTAACTGAACCATCAGAAGACTTCTTATTAAGGAACCATTCACTCAGTGATAAGGGATGCTCGTACGTCGAAATGATGGGTATAATTCTTGAAATTCAGCTAATAATATTAATTCAGGAGATGTGGTATGATGATGATGATGTGGTATTCATATAATTCAGCGGATGTGGTATGTTCTATATATTACAGTTTTATAAATATACATTGTATAATTACTACGCTATGTTTGTCCTACCTTCCATAGTCAGATATTTGATACTTTACCGTTCTTGATATAAGCAAAACAGTCACTATAATATTTTCGAACAAATTTATTAATCTAATTAGTGGTTACGACTAAGATTTATTTGACAATATTGAACATTTTACATTGATTTACATTTGTTGACAATCGACTGAAAGATACTCTCACTCGTATAATATTTTAATGTGAATTTTTGAAAAATGGTAATGTTTTATTACGTATAATATAAATGACGACTCATATAACATAATTTGTTTTCTAATGTTTAAATTATGTTACATAATATGTGTATATACTTGTGCATTTAAAGAGTTGAAACTACTTTATAATTTAATAGTCAGTAAAATGTAAAATTGTCTTTTAGAAACATACACACAAAATAAGTGATATTTGTTTTTAGTGCATATATACTTGAAATTAAGACCACCGCACAAGCGTTGCCAATAAATCAAAGTTTAACAAGCGTATGCACTTAAGTATTTAATTTTTGGTTTTATTTTTTATTTTTGCTTTTAAATCAAAGAAATAAAAATAAAATTACTGAAACTCTTATTACCCTTTTCAGTTGTTATGTAAAACTTAGCGTTGTATTTGACCCAGCCTTATTTACTAATTTATTGATTAGTTATTTTTATTTTTATTTTTAAATAATGTACTTAAGAATATTAAATTACTACTAATATTGTTGCCATCATACTCTCAAGGGATATTTGATATGCACACACTGAAGAAGCACAAAAATAAAAAAATAAATAAAAATCTATTAATTTGTGTGTCCTACTTATTTGAATTTGTGAAACATGACGCCTTATGTGTTGCTCTATATTTGTTTTATGTTTTTAAAATTAAAAAAGTTATAGTAAAACTTATTTTTTCATAGAAAACTTTTATTTTTTCCCTATATGCGAACGGAAGCAGAAATCATTTCCAAGCACATATTTATAAATTCATGACATGTTTTCATATAACTTATTTTTTTTTTTTTTTTTTTTTTTTTTTTTTTTCCAAATTCCTTTTTTCCTTCCATTCCATTATTTTTTTTTT
>JANSTX010022661.1:0-10135 GCA_027564355.1 Penthetria funebris
AATTCATAATAAGTGCAAGAATTTGAGGAGTAATGGTCTGGCGATGATAAAAAGGAAAACGATTAGTTTCGTATTTATTGATTGTTTTGATTCTTATCTATACAAAGACAGTGGTGATTGAAGTGACCGACATGTACATGTAACCTAAAGGTCACTGTATATATTAGAAACTAATTCATGTTTTCAATTGAAATTTGATGATGATAGAGTGACTATAACATTTTTAGATTACACAACTTATATCGTTATGTAAATTTATATCCAGAATGTCATAATTAATAAAAATTTTGTGAATAAGTACTCGTATTATATTTACATAAACTTAATTGCAATTCTTCCAATTGATATTTGATGTGCATAATATATTTATACAAATATCACTGCAAATCTACCAACTATTCATTTTAATCTTTACAGTCTAGAAGAGAAGGCGCATAGGGCGGCATTAAGATGTTTCTATTTCTAATATGCTAAATATGTAACATTAAATGTAAAATCTAATAGTAACACTAATGAAAGACTAGCAATTGGAAAATCAATAATAATTATCCAATTATACATTTGAATATTACAGTATATAGTGGTGCATAAATTCCCAGCTATACCTATAGTTTGTTATTGAAATGCAGGGTCGACAATCACAACATTAAAACCCAATTTTTAGCATCGATCACACGTCATTACTAACATATATCGTGATCGAGTTATTGGTGATATTATATTGCAGCCGAAAACCACATCCATGCAACTATTCATTCAGCATGTAAAATGTTTTTACAAAATACAATAAATGAAGTTATAAATATGTTTAATATTAAATTAAAATCTTTATACTTACCGTTTTTGATGTTCATTTAAAGCAACTCTATAGACTATATTCAGTGTATAATAACATAACAAAAAGCTGACTAAATCTACCCATACTAGCTTATAAATACTTCCTCGCCATCTGAAAATAATAAATATTTTTTTTTTTAAAAGCTATAAGTATTTATACAAAATATTTTACAATTTTTTAAACGTTGTATGACAATCCGACATTTAGTTCACAACTTACACTGGTTTTAGTGGTTTTAGTGACGATACTTTTGTAATTTTCACAAACAATGGAAAAATCTGAATTTCGTGTGGTGATAAAGCATTGGTTTTTAAAATACTGTTCAAGCAAAGTAATGGCTTGGCAAGTGTTATTCGGACTCTGCTCCATCTAGACAAATGATAGAGACGTGGTTTGCTGATATTCTGGTCTGCTGATAGTCTGGTCGCCCAAATTCGGCAGTTGTTCCAGGATACATAACAAAAGTCCACAAAATGGAACTGTTTCAGCACAATAAAAAGAATCACCACACTCCAGAGTCAAATCGGCAGTCAGTCCAGGGAAATACTGTTCAATCAAAGTAATGGCTTGGCAAGTGTTATTCGGACTCTGCTCCATCGACACAAATGATAGAGACGTGGTTTGCTGATATTCTGGTCTGCTCATAGTCTGGTCGCCCAAATTCGGCCGTTGTTCCAGGATACATAACAAAAGTCCACAAAATGGAACTGTTTCAGCGCAATAAAAAGAATCACGACACTCCAGAGTCAAATCGGCAGTCAGTCCAGGGAAATAGATTTGCAAACTGAAAGCTATTTTGAGACCAGTTATCGAAATATTAGAGAAGCGTTAGATTGAATGTATCACTCTTGAAGGATACTATGTTCATGAATAAAGTTGAATTTTGTCTAAAAGTTGTTGTTTTATTGTTCATCCTACGAACTTATTGAATGATTTGTTATTAACAAATATAAGATCAATGGTTATTTTTTTGAATACAAACATGTACAAATTGTTCTGAAAATATATTGTATGAAAGAATTCTGTAAATGTGAAATCAACTATTTTCAATGGCTGGATATCATCAGCAATATACATCAATTGAGTTTAGAAATCACTAAATTGGAAATCTGTACTAATTCATTCAGGAATTGAATCTATTTTAGTTACTATTTTGTAAATGGGCGCCCTTACGGTTCATATTATATGATATAATAATTGAAATGGCATGAAAAATAATTTGAAGAATTATACGCACATAATAGATACACATTAGAAGGATTTGATGGTGATGATAATGATGTTACCGGTATTTATAAAATTAATTATCAAATTGAATAATATGTTGATGTAAATGTCATAAGTGGGACTGTCAAGAGACATCTAAAAATTTAATGGATAAAAAGTATTATCATTAATAAGTATAATTGAATTTTTCAAATACATTCGAATTAAATATAAATTGATAAAATAATTGTAAGTTGAATTAAACTTACTTGATTATTGCAAATAGTGTATACACATGTATTGTGGTATGATTAAAGAGTACTTTACATATTAATAGAATAAAATTATTGCTTAAATTATGAATATAATGTAACATATAAATGCATTGATGCATAAATTACAAAGTCATTGATAAGATGTGAATAAAAACGAAAAGCATACAGTTTTCTAGATATGCTAATAGTTGCCATAGAGTATAAACGAGTATATAGAAGTTTGCGTTAAAAATTAAAAGTTTGCGTTAAAAATTTAAAGTTTGAGTATAAATAAAAAGTATGCGGTGTAGATAGACCATAAATGAATAGTAAACATTATCGAAATAGTATAAATACTTGCAACATCTAATAAAACTTAGTTGACTGTTATATGTAATTCATTCATTGACACATCTAATATCAACAACAGTTTAGCATTGATATATTTTAAAATAATCATAAAACCTAAGAAGCTATAGAAAGTGAATTAATAATTAATTAATTATTTTCAATAATCCAACATTGAACTTATTTGAAGAAATATGTGAGAGAGCAATAATTTACATTACTTCTATTAACATAACGTTTCAATAGGATTTGAACGACATTTGATCTTTAATAAAAATTAGAAAACGAGTAGCGATTTTCTTCAGAATTCTAAGGTACGTAAAATGCGAATAGATATAAAAAGTAACATCATAAAAATATATGTGTTGACTGAACAACAAAATTTCGACGTTGAGAAGGAGAGAGAATATAGATCTTTCCAACTTCCCCATTTAAGGCAGACCAAGGTTATAATTAATCAATTAAACAAATATAGTAATCAGTATATTATGCCACAGATAAACATAACAGACGATTTAACTTTATTACAAGATTATGCCATTCAATAAATAAATAATAACATAAAGGATTTTTTGAATCTGAATTCAATACACTAATTAAGTGCTTAGCATTATCAGATCACAACTCGCACTCGATGTACACTACAAGTAGAGTGTCCTTTTAAATTGAACATTTAAGTTACCATATATACAGAACAATATATTGAATTAAATGATTTGAAATAGTAATATGTACTTTTATGTTACTGGGATTTGATTGTTGTTCTTAAATTTTGTGTTGCTACTATCAAAATCAGAATTAATGCAACAATACAAGAAATAATGACATAGTTAATGTTAGCACACTCTGACGCGTTGCGATAATGTTATCATTAAAATTGAATTTGCCATTAGCATTCGGATCGTTTATTTCATCACATATTCATTATATTATCCTATATTCTTTGTAACAATTGTTCACTTTGAATTAATTAATAAACATTTAAGTAGTACATAAATATAATAATTTTCTATATACAATTGATTTCTTTGATAAACCGCCATGTTCATTTTGTGAATTAATTGTTATTATATAGCAATTATGTATGCTTTTAGAATAAAAAAAAAATATGACTAAATTTAAAGTGACATAATATGACTTATTTTAGATCAATAATTATATAATATATATTAGAAATATTAAAGAAGCGATCGATAGCGGGAAACAATAGGGCATAATTATATATATATAATACTCTTCGAGGTTACTGAACCCACGTTTCACTTTACACGATGTCATTGACAACTCGATTATGATATATGTCAATTATGATGTATTAGCGTGACTGATAATGGCCAATTATCATCGCATTGCAGTCTTACGCAAGCATATGGTATACGATGAAGATGAACATAATAAAAAAAAATAACATCGTCATAATCATGTTTATTTCACAAACGGAGCACCAAATATATTATGCAATCAAATCTGTATCGATCTTTACGACACATATGTGAGCATAGAGCGGCATCAAGATATTAAGTTACTAATATGCAAGTAATATTGTCAACCAAAACAATCTTGACATTTTCTAATATTCATTAAAATAATTTGGTATAGTGGTGTATAAATCCTATGTGCTACCCATAGTTTGTTGGTGAGAAATATTTTTCGCCCAGTTGACAAACAAGACGTATATCGTCTGTTTATAGATCTGATCACACACCATAAATTCGAGTTACCGATTACACCATACCACACCGCAAAGTCTTTAAATTGAGATTGTCAGTATGAGTTGTTATTTTCAACTTATTGACATGGACTAAATTCAAATTAATTTTGGATCACATAAGCATAGGCTTTAATAAGTCCAAAAATATTTGATAATCTCGTATAATGTTTTATTACTCTGCATTTTTCAGATCAACAATTAATATTTGTAATCTTTTATGTACGTTAAGCTTTAAATAATCGATTCGATATCATTTCATACTAAAATTTCTATTGATAAATTGTAGAATTAACTGATAGTACGTTATTAATATATTATTTAAATACATTAATAATATATTCTTACGACTATATATTAATTAATGTTACTATACAATTTACAATATTACCGACACATTATTTATTTCTTAATAACTTACTAAATCATACGTATTACAACGAGGCAATATAATAATGAAATATTATAAATTAATTAATGCTAATAACGTAATTGATCTCTATATAGTAATATCGATGCCGTAATTTGGTTGAGAATGTTGAAAATTGGAGATTCCCGGAAATTATCTATGATTTAATGACGAAAATTAAATTAAATTTTATTATTCATACTATTAACCGAATTTATCTTTATTTACATTTAAGATCTTAAGTGTGGTGTTTTTAAGACTCATATATATCTTGAACTTTCACAGATAAGACCAATTCAAGGACTATATAGAATATTGTCATAAATTTTCATCCGAAAACTATTTGTCTGCAAACAGAGTTTTCAAAATTATGTGAAAAATGCTGTTACAAATAAAATATAGTAACCTAAGGGACTCTTTCCAGAGTCACAAGTAGGTAAACTTGGCAGTTTATCTTGTGTATACAATAGCTTGATAGATGCATTTTATCAGTATATATTCGCAAACAAAAATATGCACTAATAGTTTAAGTTACAAACTTAAATAATGCATTCATAACTTTCAATTACTTAAAAACCAATTTATTACATAACAGAATGTTCAGGTTTTTTTTGTGAATGATTATGCATGACAGAAAAATGTTCTACGCTTTTGACTGACTTACTAAATTTTATGTCGGTCTTTAACTTCTATAACAAGAAAAATTATTATTTCGCACCAAGAGTCTGAACTATTCGGCATATGAACTAACACACGGGTTGCATTTTTAAAAGACATAATATGAAAGGTATTATAATGGTTCATTGCATGATGGTATGACATCAATTCTTAAAAATAATCATTTTAATTCAAGTGATAATGTACTATAATCAATAAAGTACGAGTATATGTCTTTGAATTATACTCGATCGTTGTAACCTTTGTCCATAGTGTTCAAATTAATGATCAAATTAAAAACTGGACTTGGACGCCGTGTAATGCGAACAAAATATTTTATCTGTATGTCATTAGAAATTGTAGATCAATATACAAATTGTGCTTATATTACAGACGATAATATATATGTGCCATTATTAGCACCCATTTTTGTATGAATATGAAAAAAGTTGTGAATATAGTCTACTAATCAGATTCCTGTGTGTCCATCCTCCTTCGCCGTCCTTATGAATTTAATAATGGTTAATTTGTGTTTCGAACATATTGAATATAGTTTGAATTATTTAAATGTCTTCAACTTAACAACATAACCAGTAGTATGAAGTAGAGAACTTACTAATTGACGTACGTAATATAGAAGTTTGAATATTTTTTGCGATCGTATTGTGATTCTATTTGAATCCTTAGGTGCTTAACGTATCAAAATATTGCTTGTCTATAGAATGATAAAGTACGATAATGTTTTGCAAACGATCTAGAATTTTACTTCTAAAGTATACTTGGTTTCATGCGTTACAATAGAATGGATTGAATTAGTATGAATGATACCCATATATAAAATATATTAATTTAGGATAATAAGACGTGATGAGATATAAAGTGTAATATTATTAATAAAAATTCAATGTATATACAGTTTACGAACTACTATTAAACAAATTGGCGCGAAAAATTACTTTAGGGTAGAATGGCAAATTCAATTCAGTGATAGTTGGTCTCATCAAATCCAGAAGTATTGTAATGAGCTCAAGCTCATGCTTATTATTGAAATGGGCTCAGAGTTAAGTCGATAGGTGCTTGCATTTAAAGTGTAGTCGATGATTTGTAAATAGGTGTGCATTTTGTGAAATTAATTACTAGTGATACTTTCATGTTATTGCCATTATATATAATATATATAATTTACAATTTAGTAATTAGTTATGTGATTTCATTTATTAGAAACCTCAGAAAGTATTACAATGAATTCAAAATAAATAATTCCTGTAATTTATAAAAGCATGAAAGGCGACATTACGTAATAATATTATTAATAAAATCAAAATATAATCAAAAGATTGAGAAAGGCTTATCTTTTGTTGTAAGATTTTTTAAGTATGTCAATAAAAGCCAAGCAAAAAAATTAATTAAAATTGTACATTTTATGAGAAAAATTGTTAAAGAATTTTGTTTATTTTATAAAATTGTACGATTTTCAGACTGTTGCTTTTAACGTTAAGTTAGAGGTAATAAAATAATGTAAAAATAATTTTAATTGAATTATGCGATTTTTATTTTTTTGCTTATCACTAGTATTTTAAATGAAAACTATTATTAACTGCCCATTATTAAATAATATCATAAATCTGAAATAAACAAAACTAAGATTAAATGAAATCACTGCAAGTTATAACATTGGTCATATTTACGATATTTCAATAAATATACACCTCTAATGTTTATTATTCATCATCATCATCTTGACCTTTATTCGACTTTGAGTGTCTTAACCTTTATTTGACTTTGGGTGTCTTCACCTTCATTCTCTTTCACTGGTACCAGTCTCCGTATTGACAGTTCTTTGTCACGTTATTTTTGAACGGATGGGTGTTCCAGTGCTATACGAATTCAAGTCAAGGGCGTATATTTTGCAATATCATCAACCTCACAATGTATGTCCGATCCAATTCCACCTTTTTCCGGTTGACAATTTTGCACTTCGCTTCCACATCTGCCCAATTTCCACAAATTCTCATTTGATATTGTATTTGGCCAGAAAATTTTTATTATGCACCTGAGGCAGCAATTGACGTAAGCATGAATTTGTGAATGTTTATCTTAGTAGTACTTTTTAAGATCTTCATCATTACCACCTAAATGTGTATTCCTCAATGTAACACTTAATGAATTGTTTACAGTTAACAGTTACTATTAGTTGTTTTAAATAATTTTTTTTTTGATAAAGTTGGTGCTTAATTGAGAAAATAAGTTACAATGTATTTTATTTTTTTATACTACTCTCTGGTAACATACGATCTTCATGATGATGATGATCACCGAAAACTCGACCACAATATTTCAATTTATGAATTGTTGTATCATAAAAAAGAGGATAAATGTCGTATTTGCTGACCGTGAACTAGACAATTAATTAGATATTTATTCACCACTCTACTGAATTATTCAGATGTAGAGCCGGGAAATTTTTCTTGGATTCTATATATTTTCTATTTAAAAATTTGTACTTGTTTTGGTTAAAAATGAAATGCCAAAATTAACATCATATTATCGCCCTATGTGTGTTTATATGGTGTTAAGATAGATGATGAACTCGATACATGTAGGTAAAACCATAGTAAAATAGTACTCTCAACCTGATTGATTTAATTTCAAATATATTAAGGGAATCATTAAAAAAAATGTACGATTTCAATCAATCAGTAGAATAATGTAGAGTATATATTTATTTATCATTTGGCAAGAACTACATAATACAATTCATCATAGATAACACTCTTATACGGCATTTAATGCTAGACAAATTGTAAATTAGTGACAGCATCAACATGTGATATTTTTCTATAATTAAAATGCTAAATTTATAATTAATTATGAGTTTGGCAATGTGTTTACTTACCTAAATAGTAACTTCAAAAAACAACCAAATCCCCTGCAAGTGGCAACTTCGGCAGTATAGGTTACTGTCATTATTTATTACTATTTATTTTTATCACACTATTATATAATATCGTATAACACAATAATTAATTATACATAAAATTATTATTTTCACGTTTAACTAAACATACGAAAACATACTTCGTAAATATTATCTACAATGTTTATTAATTATTTTGTAACATTATATCTATCTATACATTAATTAGTTAAATTTAAATAATTTTTTATTATTCTATAGAGTTGAACGTCAAACGTATAATGTTCTCTTTTACTAGTGCTTGTATAAATTTAGTCAAATAATGACATACTTTGGCAATAACTAAGTAATTTGAAGTCATATCTTCGAAACTCAAGGCGAAACTAGATGTTGACGTACCTCAGAGAATGAGACTTCAAGCGTTTATGTAGTGATCACTGGTTATGATACATATACACATTAAACATGGATCAGTATCTATACCATTTTTTTGTTCTGAATGCAATAATGGTTTAAAACCCTGCAGAAGTCACATATGATAATTAATCAATTTTCTCAAAGCACCAAGATATTTCGAACTAATAGTGTACAAATATTATTATAATTGTAAAAACCAACATATATAATTGCAGACGCATCTAATCGTAACTTAACGACTGTCATATGAATATTTGTTTATGCAAATGCACCACAGGGATCTCAAAGAGAATCAGATATCCAATATCCATTTAGTATTAAAATCAATGTACCAGGGCGGATTGATAATTAAGGTAAAAATCCTATAGAGCCTGTGCAGTTTTTTAAAAGGAAGGTCACATATAACGTTTCGCACAGATATATTATTTAGACAGCTATTGATGCCAGGTCTTCCAAAAGAGGTGATTAATGAAGATCGACAAAATCTATAATATCATGTTAAACGATATCGCAGATTGAAAGTGCAGGAGAAAGCTGATATGTTGATATATTTACAAATGAATAAAATATATCAGGCAGATGGGTGTGGCGTTTGATCGAGGCTAAAAAGATGGTATTATTGTCGTGTTTGTAGACAGGTTAAAAAAAAAAACAACTCAACAACAAACTAGGTAGCTGGAGATTTATGCAGCACTCTACTGCAAATATTCAAATCTATAAATTGATAATTATGATTGATCCTATATTTTCCAGTTGGCAAATTTCTATTATAGTTATATTTGCGTTTACATTTAATGTTACATGCATATTTGAAACGGTGAATTAACATCGTATTGCCGCCCAATTATGAATTACTTTGCGATCAAAAACCAAATAATCAAAACAAACTAATGCTATGCAACAAATATATTAAAACAAAAAAAAAACCTTTCACCATAAATTTAATAGAAATCCATTAGTGCGAATTTCGCAAAGGTCCAAATCGATATTTCAACAAATTTGCTCCTTACATTTTTTTCATATCGAGAAATCTGTGAAATGGCATAATCTGTGTATATTATACAAGCTTGACCCTATGCGCCCTAGAGGTGTAAAGGTTCTTAGATGATGGTTATATAGTTGATAAATTGCATTTACTGTTATAGTTATTTAAGTTCACCTTTAATATTACATGAATATTGAAAATAAAGTAACATCGCAATATGCCTTTTTATGCATCCGCGTGAGTGGTGTACGACTTAAGATGATGATGAAAAATGTATTGGTGAGAGTCGATGATTAATTGGATGTAGTGAAAATGATAACAGTAATTCTGTAGTGTGTATAATTGGCAATGATTAAAAAATAAAAAGCTAGAATGGAACGAACAATCTGATGATCA
>JANSTX010022662.1:0-15714 GCA_027564355.1 Penthetria funebris
TCGATAACGTCAGCAAACCTAAAAATTCAACTAACGCCATCTATGAGTGACATCCGCAATTACTTAGTTGCCAACCTATAATCATGTATATTGAATTTCATACAGCAATTCAGATTAAATTTACATTATAATTAGCCATATTATTCAAATAATCAGTGACCTTGCGAACTTTAGTTTCAAAATAATAATTCTCATCAAAAAAAAGTGCAATAATTAACTAACAGAAAGAATATATATATATATATACATTTGTTTCTGCTGGGTAATTAATGCACTGATGAGAACTACCAATTCGAAACCAGATTTTTTTCTTTCGTATATAAAATGTTCAGTTATTATGTTTGGTTTGATGAACAGCGTCGTAAAACAGTAGTCACCGAATGCAAAAAAAAAAACACAATACTATACATTCTATTTTTGATACTCTATTGATATTTACTACCCCGTCGATATTTTCAACCCCTACAACCTTTATTTCTTCAGTAAACCATAATGGCTTTGTTAAACTAGTATGTTAAACTTTTCTCATCCCAAACAGCTTCTTATGTGGTCATGTTTATTTGTTCTTTAAATTTACTCCAAACCATTTTTTAGAATATCATTGATAGAATTGTTTTTTTTTTTTTATATTTCTATTTTGGTATAAAACATTTCATTCGATTTCAATCAGATTATTAACAGCACGCAAAGGTCATATAAGATTTAAATATATAGGGTAATTTTTTATTCGCCATATACAAGTAAATTATACTTAAAATATAAATTATAAAATTGTTCAAGATAAAATGTTAATTTTAATATTATTAAATATAAGTAAAGGTAAAGTAAATGTCGTGAATGGTTATTTTGGATTTATATTTGACGAATAAAATTCTAAAAGTTCTTATAGTTTCATGTTCTTGATATTCTTGGCCAAATGATAATGAATTTTTTACTATAAATTTAAGTTCTTTTATCATATCAAATTTATGAAAATAATTATATAATTGTGCAAGTCAATTTAGTGAATAAAAATATACGTACGCTGTTTGTTTAGTTAATGTTCAATCATTTTTTTATGTACATATTTACATATAATATAGTAAGTATAAAAATCATTTATTTAGTTTTCACCTATGCATGGCTTAAATTATTTAAAAAATAACTGGCAATATTTTAAAAAATTATTTGACTATTTAATTATTAAAGTTTACGTGGAATGAGACCGACACGAATTTAGGTCAAAATACAAAGCCGATCACAATATGTGTCAGTAATGGCATGTGATCGGTGCTTTAATTCTATTAACACAAACAAAAAATAACCTTTGAGTGCTTTTCATTTGGAAAGAGGGGCAGGATTGACACCCAGGAATCTGTCATAAAGTGCAGGAAACACATCTTCGAAAACAAAGCATCAGGCGAGACAAAAGCAATATGAGAGTATCATGAAATTTAATTGTGCGACCAAATGTAAAATCAACAAGCATAATGACGTTAGGCACAAAAGGTTATTAAAAATAAATAAAAATAGAGTAACACCGTGAGGAACAACCATAGCATCAACTTTGAAAATTTCATAAGTGACAACCTGAATTGATATCCTGTTTAGAAATTTGTGATTCAACGGTTCATAACCAAATGAATACCATGCGATATCAGCTTTAACAATAATGACCGATGCTGAACTTTGAACTGACTGAAAAATATCTAACATAAAACTAGGTAGCTTGTGGACTTATACACTAATTCACTGAATTATTCGCTTTAGTGGCGTTAAACACATGATTGTTCAATTTTATCAATTGTTGGATTAAAGTCTGCAGTGATTATAGTGACCATTGTAACGCGTAGAAGTGAACATGTTATTTTGTAAAAAAAAATTGTTATGTCAAATGAGCGTTTATGGGATAGTGGCGGGTCCTGTTAAAATGTCTAATGATTGGAATTAAATTATTTATATGCACAAAGGATCAACGGTTCGATTATAGCACCTTTTATTGTGGTACACTTACTGGTTTACCTTAACACATTTATCGAATAAAACGTACGGAATACGACCATTTGTAGTTACAACAAATCAAATCATCACAGAAGCAGCTACACTTCGAGTGACAAACCCTTTCCAATTGATTTACAATATAGCCTAATTTTGAGCTAAACTTTTGTTTTCATATTTTATTTAAAAATTAACATTTTGCCATGCTTTAATATCGTTTAATAATAACTAACAAAATGATTTTATAATTTTTACACATCACTCATTAATAATTGTGTTCTTCTACTATAATTGCATTGAAATATTTAACAAATTTTTTATTTTTTTTTTTTAACAAATTTCAAATTATTTATTGCTTTTTATAAAATTTATTAATAATAATTTAAATATTATATAGTTATACTAACCACACAATAATACTACTACTATAAGATTTAATAAAAATAATCTAAAAGATGCCATCCGTAAACATTACATCGAGTAATGATTCAGCTGCATTGGCCTTAAATGTTGATTACTTGAGAACAGTGTCCGGAATACTAAAACTTATACAAATAGTAATTTTTATCTTTATTTTATTTGTCTGCATGTTCTTGAAATAATATTGGATATAATTTTTGTATTAGATTTTAGGTGCAGTACCGGTTGGTATCCTTGCAGCATCCTTTGATAATTCAAGCAATATTCATGGACCACCTGACACTTTCTTATTTCTAATGTCAGTTACATATTTAATTGGAACATTTACTATATTTTTATCTAGTTTCATATCGTTAGGGGCTGGTGAAATTATATCCAGAACAATATATGTGAGTATATAAATAATGTGATAAATAAATTTATGGCATCTTCATATGTAGCAAACTGGGTTTATGCATCACTCTATTGAAATAGTCAAATAGGAATTGAATGATCATAATTGTTGTTTCTGTGTGTTCTACAAAAAGAAGTTTCATTGACCTCTTACGACGACGGACCATACCCAATATAAATTTTAAAATGCAATATTCATCGAATATGCCATTAATAACGTCATTTATGAACATATTGAACTTTCGTCAATGCGAAAAACAAATGTTGTTCCGTTCTTCTCCACATAATTTTTTAATATTCTTATTTCGAAAATATTTAGTCTTTTGAGCATTCGATATTTGTCGTTCATCTCGCATATGTAGAACATTGAGTTGCTTAGTTTAGACTAATATTTAACATCAACTAGCTTCAAAGTTCTCAAACAGTTTTATGTCCTTCATAATCCTGTTCCAATCAATTTTTTTTGTTCTGGAAAACTGATTTTGAACGCGCACCATCTGTCAACCGGCTATTTTCATACTAAGCGTTCATTTTATGGTACTGACTATTGTCTAACTTCTTAAATATATGTTAGTGAATTTTTTGTACTGAATCTTTAGTCAGTGTTAACATTCCAATCATTGTTGCATGACTTTATCCCTTTGCTCTTTAAATTTACCTACGATGTCATCAAATCGTCGTCTTTCCCTGTTATCTTTTCCGAGTTTTCTTTTTCGAACACCTGACAGTTTCCGATATTAATGTCTGGTTAATATTTTAAAATTATTCCCACATTATTTGAACTCAGTAATGTGTGTGTGTTTGTTATTCAATTTTTTGCTTCACTCTATTTTCTAAATGAAATGCGAGCTGTTGGTTCCAATTCAGTCATTTTAGTGCTCAAAGTATCATTTTATTATAATTTTGTTACTTGAATCAACTTGATTCCCACGAATATTAGTGATTTATTGTTCACCACATCATTGTTCCACCTAATGTGATAAATCTCAAATACTACTAGATGAATAATAATATATAGGATTCAATATTAATGCAATGTCATCCAAAATCAGCTTCAAAATATCGGTTGCAATATTATTGGCGCCGGCTACGAAATTCAGCATCTATAGTTAAAGTATTTAGTCTTATTTTTTAATTTGCTAAATATTATTCAAACACAACAAATCGTTCATAGGTTGAGTTGGACGTTCAATTTAAAAGCATTATCCGGTTAGTTTGCTTGTCAGATGGTAAGTTTATCATATGTTGTTTTAATTTGCAGCGTATTATCCTGCAGTTGGGCTATCGTAATGTTACTTAATTTTTCTTCTCCTTATTTTTAGATTCCGCGATATTATTCTACCTTCCTTTCATAACTAATGAAACCAATATAAATTTTTAGCAATACGTCAGCAAATGTGTGCGGTTTTCTGCTTTTCGCCCCGTCATATACTAAACTTTTGTGAACTGATCTATCATCACGAAATTTTACAAACATTTATGCGCATATATGCAATACGAGTTGCATGTACACAGCTTCTTAGTTTGGAAATTAGTTTCTAACTTGACAATAACTCTAAGGGCGCAAATTTATGCTTACTGTCACTATCTAACCCATTTCATTACAATCAATTTGCATCTTATAAGCATACCACTAACAATATTTACAATAATTTATTATGTATAGGAATTCATATATCATTTATTGGCCGCATTATTACTAACCGCATCATCTGTAACATTACTTATAAGTACAATTGATCATTATTTTTATGATCATCAATATAATGCATATATGGCTGCATCCGTAAGTAGTAATTTATATGATTTTTTTTGAAACTGAAACTATCCCTAACTAATGATTTGGTTTTTGTATTTTGCAATTTCATTTTAGGTATTTGGCATATTAAATGCTTTACTATATTATGTTAGCACATTTTTTGCAGTTCGTTCATATCAGGGACATTAGATATTATTTACAGTGATTTTTATTCATCGCTGGATATTTAATTCAAATAAATTAATTAAAAAATATGTTTCTTTTTTTTTTTTTTTTTTTTTAAATAGTTAATATGGGGCAGTTGCATATTTTATTTAAATTATAACAAATTAGTTAATATATTTTTTTTATTTCTTAAAATAATGATTTGTTTTTTTTTTTTTGTGTTTTAAAATTTCTAAGTGGCAGGTGTTAGAGGCTACGAATATAAGAGTACATTTATAATATAGAAACAAATAAGGATAACTTTTGCTGATCACAATGCTTGAAACTTGGTCAATTGTGATTAATTTCAATTTAAATTATATAATTAATTAATTATGTGATTATGGATTGGCAATTTGTGTACATCAGAATTTATCGATTAAAATAAGATAAGATAAATTTTATCTAGTGATTCATGGAATAGAGGAGGAATTTCAAAGAATGATTCAACAATTATGTTTTAAAGACATTACTGATATTTAGATTAAAAATTAAGAAGTGAATTTCTAATTGATTGCAAAATATGTGAAAAATAAAGGTTTTTTTTTTTCTTTTTTTAATATTTCAATTCCTTTCTAAATTAAATTTATGTAGTTTGGGTTTTTGTTGGACTTGTGTTTGTATATACTAAATGGAAGTTTATTGCTTACCTTATACTCATTTCTAACTATTTATTAAAAATAAAAAAAAAACAAAAAACATAATCCTTTTTATATTAAATATATTTCTATTCTTTCAGATATATACCAAATTATATTTGATTTTAAACTGCAGAACAAAATTAATAAAATTGATATTGAAAAATGTCTCATTCAGTAACAATAACACGTACAGTGACAACAACAAATACAACATCAACAATTGTTTTAAATACAGGATATTTAAAGACATGGGCTGGTCTCCTGAAAGTGGCACAATTGGTAATTTATTTTTTTTTTTTTTAATTTATTTTTTATGTTAAAATACAATTTTGACAATATTATTCTGGTATGAGTAGAATTTCTGATCAATTGTGCTAACTGTATATCCACAAAGGGATACAGCACAATTGAATACTTAATTAGGAACTAACATCAATTCCACCAAGCTAGGTAGCTCTAGATTTGCAATTAGCATTGGCGAAACATTTCAATTATATGTGAAACAAGCGTCAATCGGTAACAAATATATATTTCAAATATAGCAAATCACGAAGTATCGATGACATTAAAAAATTAAATATTGTTTTTGGTATGGGACACACTTTAAAGCAAAGATTGACTCACACAATATTAATTAGAATTCTGTAGTATGTATGGATGATACGAGCTAAAATGATAATCTTTTCGCATATAAGTACAACAATCACAATCTTGTGGTGGTGCAATAATAAATCACAAAATGGTCATTATCTGATAATTGGGGAGATTCGTATTAAACTATTGGCAAATATGAAATGGCAGTCTAGGACTGCAAAATGTATTGATTTACAGTCATACAATAGTAGCGTTAAACAAAATGAGCAACTTAAGATTTGCGACAACCTTGAATACTGCCTTGAAATTCAATTGTGCGAAAATTGTCGGAAAAGATGTTAGGTCAAAATCTGAGGTTATCTGGTCGATGGTATGAGCAAAGAATAATCATTAGTAAGTGATAACAGAAATTCTGAACAATGGTGGTTGTTCCTTGATGACATATGCCAAATTGAGATGATAATTATGTTCAATTTGACATTTATCTATATTATAACTATATGTCATCTGAAAATCATATACTCTATACTGAAAACAATTCTGTATTATAATAAAATGACTAAAACACGATCTTAATGCAGAACCCTGATGTGTACGCCTTTCTAAAACAAAAATTTAATGATGCTAGTGCTACCGTAAAAGCGTATTGGTTGTTAAATTTTAGACTATTGTAACGGACATCGACCTACAAATCATATCGAAGGTAAAATGGATTCAGTAAATTTTTCACGATTATAGTTCAAGAACAATTTAAAATATTAATGCTCTTAGATCGCGAGATCTTTAAGTGTGTTGCAGATATATGATTGACCTTTTTCACTTATTTTTATAAAATGGTAAAAGATAACTTAATATCACACACAAATATTTTTTAAGATCTGAATATTATCTGAATATAATTTCGCTTCATTTTGTCATCATTTACGATATCCTGTAGATTTACGTGCGCCCTAAATAAGATTTGATTTGTGAAGCTGCCAAAATATTACCATTTTCATCTTTTATAAGACTTGATGTTATTTAAAACTGATTTGCGAAGATCTTGGACCCTACCAGTACTTATTGATGCTAATGTTTTGCTAATTTATATATTTTTTATAAAATTGAGAATTTTTTGTGTTAGAGTGAATTAAGTTGAATGGTAACTCAATTAGCTTAAACATATAAATAATAATCAATGTTTTATATATAATAATTAATGTTTTATATTTAGATTTTAGCAGCTGCTTGTATTGTAATTATTGCATATTATCAGAATTCGCATACTTTTTCAGAAATATATGACATATTTTTCTTATTGATGTGTACATCATTTTTTATTGGAACATTTTGTTTACTGGTGTCCTGTTTATTCTCCTTGAGTACGGGAGGAATAATATCCAAAACAATATATGTAAGCATCGACAATTTTTTTATTAATTTTTTTTTTTTAAAACAATCTACTACTATTACTAATTAATTAAATTTTTAAAGGAATTAATTTATCATTCAATTGCTTCTATAATGCTGTTGGCTTCATCTGTGTATTTTGTTGTTGAATTGGATAAATATGAAAGATATGTGAAGAATAAGGAAGCTCTTATGGCAGCAGGAGTAATGAATTTATTAAATTTATAATAATTTAGAAAGTAAAGAATTTAATCGATTTATTTCCATTTGTATTTTTAGATTATTGGTCTTGTGAACACAATACTATATGTTTTTAGTGCAATTATTGCAAGAAAATCTTACAGAGGAATTTAAGTGAAATCATAAAATTTTTATCTTAAGGAACGACTTCATTTACTTATGTCACAGAAAAAGTAACGATACCAGAAGATTTTTTCTTTGTAATAAAATGTTCCAGCATCCATTTCTTATAAGAATATACAATTATTATAAGAATATACAATTTTTATCAGAATATAAAATGTTTATATGAATACAAATACAATAAGAATTGTAAATACTTATAAGAATATACAATTCTTATGAGAATACATATATAAGTTACATTGGATGCTGGAACTTTTTACTAAATATATGATTTTCGAAATGATTTTATTACAAAGAAAAAATCTTCTGGTATAGTTACTTTTTCTGTGCTTATCTGGATACATATTTATTTTTAAGTTCATTAATATTAGGAGATTTTTTACTTTAAAAAAAATAAAACAAAAAACAACTAATAGATTATAAGGATGAAATCTGTTAAAGGATATTACAAAGAAATTTTGGAAATATTAGTTTCCTTAAAAAAATCATTATACGATTAAATTGTCAAAATATGAAACGTCATAGTTTGAAATTAGTTACACTTTAAAAATATGTTCCTACAAACATAGATAATTAAATGTATCCTTTTGCATAATTTTTTCGTTCTGTCTTCCTGTTTCCTAAAATATTACATTGGTTTTTCCAAGATTCTAATTAAATAATAATCTTTTTTTTAGCATTTCTTACCACCTAAATGGGGTCACTCCAATTTTTTAAATACCTATTTATAGTAACCCTTTTATATAGTGTTCAACCTATGGACATTTAATTGTTCAACATCAATTAAATATTTATTATATTATTCGATTTATAAATAACATAGCAACATATATACATTCGGATAGATATATACAAAATAATATAATTTTAAGTATTAAAGTAAACTATTTATATATCCTTTTTTAATTTTTTTATGAATGTACTAGTGTTAATAGCTAAAGACTAAATATATTGAAAATAAATCGAATTCGGCAGTTCGTTTGTATACTAAATAATAAGTAAATATGGCCGAACAGTAAAACGATAAAGGCTATTTAGTATTTTTTAAAAAATTGATATCTGAAGGATTTCAGTATTCACTTAATACGAAACATTTTTAAAAATCTATTTATAATTTTTGAAATGAAGGCGAATCACGCGACGCATACTTATGTGGAACGACTGTAGACTGTATCTATCCTATTAATTTTTTTTTTTTTGGAAAGTGTAAGTATGTCTTTAAATTTCTTCAACAAACAAATCGCTATGTAATCTAATAATATTTTATTCATTTGTACAACTGCAATAGCTAATTAACGATCTAAATAATGTTGTTCGACAATTCAAATTGACTATGATTCCAAATGCAGGTCATGAGTAGGATGAAATTCAAAAAGTATTTCGCGATGATCGTGATCATATAATACTTCTCGCAACACAACATTTCTAACATTAATTCATTGATTTGATTCTTTTTCATCATAATTTCTGACCATTTGGAAACATAATCATATACATTTATTACATACTTATTATTTCGTGTTATTTTTGAAAATGGTCCAAGAAAATAAAATGATGATTTTTCAAATGACACTCCAACAACAAACTAGTTAGACAGTTTTTTTTTTTTGCAACACAACATATGTCTGAACTAGGTTGACAGTAATTTTATTTTTTTTTTTCTTTGACAACACCAAATGATCCATTAAAAGTAAGCGTTCTGTTATAAAAACGAATTCTAACTTAGATCTCATGGCACTAACAGTATGGAACTCATTCGGCTACTTCTAAGCAATCCAACATAATTTTACAGTGCTAAATATCATTGTATTATGGAAGATTGTATCACTGTATTGCATATTTCAATGGTGAGCATTTTTTTTTTGCGTTACTTTGTCATGTTAGCAGGCTCTTGGCTAAACATCGGCGATAGTTGATGTTCTATTCTGAACTGCTGACCTTGCCAATAGTGATGTACTTAAAAACTGGGTCTTATGAATAATTAAACTGAATTATTACTATATTATATTTTAAAATTGTTAAATTATTCAAGAAATCATTATTCTGTACAGCTCTCCAAGATCAAACTGATTTGTATCAGTATCAACGATAAATATACCATCAACAATACAATTGGTGAAATATCTGATAAAATTCCTCGATGTTTATTTTGTGCAATTATCTAGTTTTCATTTCTCTGGCATAGTAAATTCACTGATAGCTGAACTTGTCATCGTCTGTGGATTTCTATAGTCCATTAAATCTCAATTCGTGCGGTGTATCGCACGATAAAAGGCAACTTAAGATCATATTCTATAGTTAATAAAATAGTTTAAAAAAATTTAAAAAAAACCTATCTACTATAATTTAATACTCAGGCAAACCAAAGGACATGCTTCTTTTAACTGTCTATTATTCAAATAAATTAGAGTCGCAATTTATAAGCGAAAATATAGGGTAGAAATAATATAAACGCCAAAATATATTTTTTTTTATAATAAATTTTGTGCTATTTTTATAATAATGTTCTTCATTTTATATAGAAACGAATAAATAAATTCTAACTCTTAAAATATAATGTTTTCTGTTACGAAATATCATCCCAAGTATCCCTCAGGCGTAAAGGTGTCTATTTAATGTTTACATAGATAATCACAGGGGAAGGGGGTGGGCTTACTGCGGCTTACAGATACAACCAAAATTCTCAGATATAGAGAAGTCGCACACTTTTGACACTTGACTGATAAGAATTTACATTCAAATCCGTATAAAAATGCTATGATCTACTGCACAAACAATTCCAGTATATTCGATTGAGCATTCAGGTAATAAAGAATTGAAAAAGCTGACAATCTGTTTGTTAAACAGTCCATGACATCTGACCCGGTATTTGGAACCATTTAAAGCTTATTCAAAGAAAATTGGGCTTGCATGTCCCTGTTAAAGTATTCAAAATGCATGCTAAATGTTCCCTCGACAAAAAGATAAAGAGAACTTCTTTACATAGAACGCAAAGATGTCTGGTGATTATAAAAAATAAATAAATTACATGTTTCAAATTACTATTGATACTAATCCAATGCACATAAAATGCGAAAAAAACGAAGACACGCCATGATATGAGGTGGGGCGAATGCTAGATGCCGATAATTGCAAAAAAAAAAAAAAAAACACTAAAATTAGTTCATTTATAGATGAGCAGTTTATTTCTCGCTTTATTTACGGAATGATTTGCTCAAATTTATTGAAATAAAAAATTTTACGATTTCAGACCACAAGCAAAAATGTCACAAAATATTCGAATTACAAGAACGGTAACAACAACATCACCAAATATGTCAATAATTCAACTGAACACTGGATATTTGCTGACAATTCCAGGATTGTTAAAATTTTTACAATTAGTAACATTTCTAAATTATTAAATGCAAATATAAACAATTAAAAACTAATTTCTATTTCATTTAGATATTTGGTTTATTATGTATTCCGTTAATTAGCTGGTATTATGAAAAAAATGATAAATTAGGTGTACCGGATTTATTCTTTCTAATGTCAATTGTAACGTTTATGATAGGTACATTTTGCCTGTTAGCCTCATGTTTACTATCGTTGAGTACAATTGCCATTATTTCGAAAACGATTTATGTAAGTAAACAAAACCCAATTATCATTTTCGATAAAATTTTAATTTATTTACGTTTTGCATATTATAGGAAGTCATGTATAATACGATAGCCGCATTTTTGTTATTATTTGCGTCAATGCTAATGTTAATTGAACTACAAGATTACAAACAAAGTAACTTCCACAGTGCCTATATGGTTTCATCCGTAAGTTTACTAAATTTAATATTACATTAAACCTTTAGAGATGCAGATACTTATACAGTGGTCACTATTTAGTTGTTGAGCAGAGATTCATATTAAACTAGCTTAACGTATATTGATGTTATTAGACTGTAGAAAGATGATAAAATGCAATTACTTACCGGTCATTTGGCATCGCATTTGACGCTTGATAATGTTCGACAAAATTAAAACACATTTGATTGTAACTGATGAATATGTTCATAATTTTATCAATTATTATAGACACATTCAAGTAACAGGAGGGAAATATGTAGTAAATGTGGAGCTCATAATTAATGTTGTTTTTTTTTGCAATAATTATTCACGATAAGATCAGCTCGACCTTGGTATCGAGTATTCAAACAAAAAAAAAAAAAAAAAAACAAGGTGATTTTAAACCTAGTATAAATGTTGTACAAATTACAGACACACGTTCAGAAAGACAATCTATAGAATTTTAACACCGTCCACATTGACAAACATGATCCATTATAGTAACCCGCAGTGCAAAACCTGTCATCGTGAAAGGTTTAATGATACATTTGATGTACATTACGGAGTTAAACCATGATGTTTTAGTCGTCACTAGAAAGTTTAACAACGAATCACAGGTGGAATATATTCAAACGACATGAAGATCTCGATAATCAGAGAGAAACATACGACTAAACTAGAAGCGACCAGTGACGAATTGTTCACAGGTTTGTCTAAAAATTAGTTTTTTAACGACGAGGTAAATGACTTTCAATATATTTGCAAAGTTTTGCGGACAAGAGCTGCTGCTAAAAAAAACAAGTCACATTAAGCATACAAGTATACAGGTATTGAAATTGCTAAATGTGTGTGGCGTGGTAGTCGACACAAGTTTTACACAATCTCAAATTGCGTATTTTCAAATTGAATTGTGTATGACGTTCGCGGTACTGTTGAATGGCTGCGAGACTTGGAAAATAACGAATATTGTCACAAATTTCAAGTTTTCGACAATAGTAAATTAAAAATCTTTTGATCAAATGAAATATCAACTAAATATTTGTGAATATTGGTGAATTTTGAGGTGAGTAGGCGGTTTCCCACAAATAATTTTGAAAATTTAAAAGAATTTAATGCAAATTTTAGCATAAATTTACCGATTAAAATCAAATTTACTTACTGTGTGTCCAAGGGATCAACAACGTATTTTCTGACATTATATATTTAAATGCAGGAGCTCACAAAAAATAATTGGTTGTTTATTTATTTATTTATTTTTATTTTAACCAACCAATGGGCAACAACCCCTACTGGCTTACAATTACAATTAAGTGCTAAAAAATAATTATCAGTGAAACGTTTATAAGCAGTTGGTTTTAACTCATCATGAAAATGAGTCACGACATCTGAATTAGCAATTAGGACAAAACAATTTTATGTCATCAGGATACAATATTCAATTATATTTATGAGAAAACATTCACGAAGTGATGGATAAACAAATGAAACAAAAAAGAATCTAGGTGACTAGGTACACCAGACCGGACTTTTAATGAGTTTGATTGAATTTTACCAATTTTAATGATTTGCTCAGTATTTGTAAGATATGATCTGATCTATATCAGCATATAGACGAGTGTACACCGATTGAATATAGTTTATTATAATTAAAATTTGATATGAAACTCTATCAAATGTTTTGCTAAAATCAGTGTACACCACAAGTTTTTTTTGGCGACAGTGGGTAAATTAGCAATATCCGTGTAGTTATTTACCAACCTTGAACCTGATTTATTTGTGACATTTTCTACATTTTCTTTCCGAAAAATTGCCATGATCGGTAAAATTGAATATTGATCTGGATGTACTATACAAACGAGTGGATCGATCCTTACGGTTTAAAAGTTTTATCAATACCATGGTTCAACTCTTGTAATTCTTCTTAATTTTAATAGAACATACAAATTAAAGAAGTGCATGATGAAAACTTATGGGCATATAAAGTTGTGGGCATGGTAGTTAGATAAAATTGATATATTTTAATTATAGTAATTATAATGAAAACCAGAAAAATTTATGAATTTTTTTGAAAAATTAAATTAATTTCATTAAGATTTCTAAAAATTTAAGAAATTTGGGAGGTAACGAATAGAGTTTGATCGACTAACATCGAGGTTACTCAACCATCATCGATAAATCCATCCCAAAATTTATGTCGACGAGGCTAAAAAGATGGTGTATGTTGTGCATATTTTTGTGTGTACCATCAATTACAAAATTTGAATGCTGTGCAATTCCAACAAAAGTGCTCAATTATTATTAATATCACCCACTACGTGTGCAAGCCATAAAAGAGTACCAACTGAAATTATGTTATCCAAACCAATATTAGTATAAACGTTATCCATATATACGATAACATACCATAAGTAGTTATATGTATGATAAATGTGAAGTATTATTACATAGCATACACTATTTTTAGTCTTGCTATATGATTTTATACAATTTGATATCGACCAATTCTTAGGTCACGTATGTCAGTTTCGTTTGTTCAAGTATTGCTGTTTTAAATTGTTCTAAAAATCTGATTCATTTTTGGAAGACAAATGAAGTAATCGTGTACCCATCCGATGATTGTTTGGTGATGTTTCTCGTTCGATCTATGCGGCGATCGCATACTTCAAAGGCGTAAAAATGAGAGATTCAATATAATCTAAATATTCTAGGGTTGTACCGTATTCGATGTAAGGCAAAAAAATATTATATTACAGATTATTGGACTCAATTATACTGCGAATTTAAACTACATGAGTGAAACGCAGCTTCTATGGAATGTAAACTAATCGGACAGTTCTTTAGAATATAGTGCGCGTCCAATGCAATTTAATAACGGTTTGTTGAAATTAAATGATATTCAGCCAGTAAGCTAGAAGAATTGAGTACTTTAAGAAGTTACTTAATAGGTCCGAAATTCAAGTTTGATCAAAGTTCGGTTGATCAAACAGGCGGCAACAAAACGATTCAGTACTACAAATCGTGTAGAAATTAAATTGAAAGTGGATAGCATATTGTCATCGTGTTCCCATCCGATTCTAGATCGTTTGGTTATGTTTCCTGTGCGATCTATGCGATCGCATAGTTCAATTTTCTCGTGCGATCTATTCGATCGCATATTCCTATATACTTGCGAAAACACAGCTGTTTAGGTTAATGGGTTTGAATTGTACGATTATAATTTCAACGTGGGTTTGATTTGATGTTATAGTAACATCAGACGATCAATGTTTAAGTACGGAATGAGGGTTAAGAGGATGATATACATATAATAACAGTAACACAACATTCAGAGTGCATTATAAAATTTAATTTAATGCTGATAATCGATTTGCCAAATTGTGGCAACAGGGATTTTATAAAAGTACATTGAAATTATTTAATCTTTTTTTTTTCCATTTTTACAGATTATGGCGCTATTGAATTCCGCTTTATACACAATCAGTGCTATTTTGGCATATAGAACTTATAAGGGATTATAATCATTTATAAATTTAAATACTAAACTATTATAGGTAAAATAACAAATTTTTTCTTAAATGATGACCAAGTTCAATTCGTATATTTTGTTAAATTTAAAAATTATCAAATGACAATAAAAAAATCAATATTTTAAATAAATAAATAGTGTTTAATTTTCCTTTAAAAACTCATTAGTCACATACTCGTAATATTGAATTTTATTGATGAACAACCCACAGACGGGAAGACAACATTTGATAGAATTATATTCCTGATGTAAGAAATTATCATATAGGAGTAACAAATCAAGGAACATACACGTTCAACATATAATAACTAAATATAGGAATAGAAACAATTCGAAAACAAGAGAAATGAATAATTGGTTGTCAATTATTGGAGGCCCTGGAAATTGTTTAACGGATCACAACATAATATATAAATATACATTAAATAGAATTACAAAATAGTTGATATCTCGTACCTAGAATTTTTGCTGAAATTAGTGAATGTTACTATCATATAACTTATTTTAATCAGTACAGAGTAAAAATTATACATGGGAGGTACGCTAGGAAGCTATCTGATCAAGTTAACATTTTCATATATTTTTAATTATAATAACGATTATTCCTTCAAGACGATACAC